>VWZF01005393.1:555553-569087 GCA_013396755.1 Sclerurus mexicanus | reverse complement strand
GTCACTGCACAGCCCTCCCCAAACCCACTGTCACTGCAGAGCCCTCCCCAAACCCACTGTCACTGCACACCCCACCCCAAACCCACTGTCACTGCACATCCCACCCCAAACCCACTGTCACTGCACAGCCCTCCCCAAACTGCTGCCACGCCAGCGCCTGCACAGCCAGGAGAGAGACTGCCAGGCAGGGATGTTGCAGCCACAAAATGGGGGCACACAACAAAAGGAAAATCCCTGAGCTCTTTCTACCACTTCCCAGCAGGATGAACAGCAAAGCCCAGGCCTGTCAGGCTGCCCAGGCTGAGGTGGGTGAGGTGCTTGGCTCTGGAGCACCCCAGGGTTTCACCTTTGCTTTAAAGGCGTGAAAGTTATTTAATTACACACAAGTCAGGAGCAAACCCACCAGCTGCTGGGAGGATGGTGAGAGGAAAATACCTGCCAGTAAAAGAAGAAATCTGGGATGTCTCAGGCTGCTCCCAGCATTTTTGCCAACAAATGAGAGTGGATAGAGCTGTACAGATCAAGTCTGGGAATACACTATGCTCCCAGACGGGTTTCCCAAGGCTGCCCCTGTGGGGCCACCACCTTGCCTCTCCTCCCACCCCATCCATCACCCCCACACAGCACCCACAACGGGGGGGATCCCCCAGGCTCCCAAACTTTGAGCCACTGTAAACACCAACACTGAAGCGTCTCGCACAGGACAATCCCCATTCCAAAACCTTCCTCCCTACGAGAGGTAGAAGGTGAGGTAAAGGGAGCAGTCCCACCTGAGCAGGTAGGGAAGGGAGCACAGAGAGGGGAAGGGCCTTCAGCTGGGAACAGCCACGTGTCCCCCAGCCTGCCCACCTGGCGAAGAACGGGAGGTGAGAAGAACACAGACAGAGGAGCACGGGGGACACGCAGCCCCCGCGGGGACATCCACACGGTCACAGCGACCAGGACGAGGAGCTCACAGGCACAGGCCAGGCTCACAGCGAGACAGCGCCCTGCTAAACTCCAGCTCAGCCCCAGCTACACTTCACTTCATTTTCTTTAAAGGCTCCATGGCAACCGGGGCCGGGGAGATGCTGCTGTGCAGTGACCCGGGCTGGGCAGCCCACAAAAGCCTGGCTGGGCAGACAAAGCTGAGCCGAGCTCGCTCTGGCTGCAGTCACAGCAGCCAGCAGGCCGGCCAAAATCCTAACAAGAACTTAATTAGCCAGGATATGGCAGCTCTCGCCCTGGCAGCAGGAGTCTGAGGCCTCAATGCGCCTCTCTGTTCTGCTTCGCACAGCCCCTGAGACTGCTGCTGGATGAACAGCCCCCGGCCGGCTCCGGCGGCAGACAGAATGGCCCTGAGCCTGCAGCTTGGAGCAGCTTTTCAGACAGACGTGTCCTTCCCTTCAGTGGGACAAGCTCTCCCAGCTGCTGGAGGTGCCACAGGGATTACTCAGAGGCACGAGTCCCACTCCTGCTCCTGGGAGGGTAAAACCATCCCTGCACGGGAGGAGGTGGTACAGGAGGGGAAATCACCTGTGTGAAAACCTCCTGGTTCAGCACCTCACTGGCCAGAGGTGCAGGAAGGGCCATTGCAAGGGCACACAAACTGCCCCAGGGTGCCACAGCTGCGGCTGCCACCGGTATGTGCAGGAAAGGGCCATCGCACAATGACATAACACGGTGAAGTCCCAAAAAGATGCACAGCGGCACCTCAGGGCAGGAAGAGCCAGGGAGAGGTGCTGCTTGCAAATGGGGTGGGCCATTTGAACAACTCCCAGTTTGGCACATGGAATTGCCTCGCTCACATCCAGTTCTAACCAGATCGCAGGCAGAAAATGAAGCTATAAAGACAAGAAGCATTCCAGCTTTTTAAACCAAAAAGAGTCTGCCCATTTTACAACTCACTGCTACAACCAACAGGATTAGCTACAGAAGCCAGCACTTGGCATTTGATTTCCTGCCTTACTGAAGAAAAGAAAGTGAGACTCATCACTCTTTAAAAAGCCAGTGAGCTGAAGGAAAAGGCACTGAAGGTACTGAATATTTCTGTACTCCGGGGTGAAGGCACGCGGCTCAGCAGGGGAGGATGTCTTCCCACTTCCCGAGCAGCAAACCCAGGCCATGTCAGAGCAGGCTGGGGAGCAGGTGCTCATCTCTGCACACGTGAAACAAGTAGATGGGACATCAGTGCTGGTGGCCAGAAGACACAGAAATCAGGCCCAGTGTCCCCCTCTCCGTGGCACTACTCACGTCTATCATGGTCCGCCAGCCCTCCGTCTTGCCCGAGAGCAGGGGCTCGGGGCGGGCCAGCCCCGCATTGTTGATGCAAACATCAACCCCTTGGTGCAGGGTCTTGATGGCCGAGAACATGGACAGGATCTCCTCCTCGTTGGAGAGATCACACTTGTAGGGGATGAGGGTCCCCGGGTAGCCGGCGCTCTGGCACTCCGCTGCCAATTTCTAGGGAAGAGAAAGGAAGGAAGAAAACAGCCATCAGCCTCCTCTCCTCCTCGTGGAGCAGCTTATCCAGCCGTTCCCTTAAAAACACACCCCAGGGCTCACAAAGCACGGCCGGCCTCGCGTGAGCCCGGCTTAAAAGCAGGCACTAGGGAAGGATCACCGTAATGCTAATTAAGGCAAAGGAAATATCCATATCCGCGAGACGCCGAGCGCTTCAGCCTTTACATTATTGAACTCGAGGACACCCTCAGAGCTCGTCCATCACCCCAGGCGACAGAGCTCAAGGTGAACGGCGCTGGCAGAACACAAATAAACCCTGCCGGGGCACCAGGCTGCTGCAGGCACAAAGGACGTGGCGATGCCCTGCCCGACAATTCCTCATTAGCCATCGCCAACAATGACCCAAACGTCCCCATCTTTTATCAGGCCACGTGGTGTGAGGCAAAGGAAAGGCAGGAGCTGCTGCCGCCCGCCCGCGTTAATGATGCCGCCGCCACCGCCCCGCATCCTCCGGAGGATGCCCTTTACCCCCTGATGCTAATGAGAAGCAGCATCTCATCCCTGATGTGTCACATTAGCGACAGTGACAGCTCCCAGCGCCAGGCGAGGGCCACATGACGTCTGGCTCCTGCGGAGAGATGGACTCTGGCTATGAACGTCCACCACATCACGGGGACGCCGTCGCCCACGGCGCTGTCACCGACGTGACATTTCAGCGGGTGCAATAAAGCTCCGCTCCTGCCACGGGCAGCTTTCCCACTCCTCCCAGCTCCTCCCTGCATTCCGAGGGCTGCAATTCGCAGCCTTTCATAAGAGCAGGAGCGAGGCCCTGCACAGGAACCTCCTGGCTGGAAGAGGAGGACGCCGGACGATGATTGCACGTGAAGGTGGCTGTGGAACAGCTCCGGGCTCCGAGCAGCGCCTGCTTCAGAGAGGGACAGCAACCCCAGGACCTCCAAACCCCTCTCTGTGTCCCAAGCACGCTCATTTTAATTACTCTGGGGCGAGTGGCTCTGTTTGGTAAATGATTTTCAGTGTTTCCCAATAGCTGAGCCAAGGCCCTGAGCCGGGAGTTTAAGCTCTTCTGCTTTGGCTTTTCCAGCAAATCACACTCTTCATGGACCATAAGCCCAAAACCACCCCAGGTCTACAGCTCTGGTCCAGACTCCGCTCTCCTCTCTGGTTACCAGCTCAGGGGAGGCACTGCAGTAACACAGCAATGATTATTATTGCTCTCACAGCACCGAGCGAGAAGGGGATGGACACGCCGAGTTCAGCTGGACATCGATCCGTCCCAGCAGCAGCAGGATCCCCGGAGAGCTCTGCTCAGGCTGAGCTAGGCAACATCTCTGCCCGAACAAAGGTGCCCCCGGGACTGAATCCTACCTCTCTGTGCCCCCCTGGGGCTGGCTGCACTTTGCTGTACATGCAGTCTTGTTGATTTTGTGCTGATAATAGTAGAAAAATATATTGCTTTCGAAGATCGAGAGCGCACGCTTGAAAAAAACAGCTGGGGGGGTGGAATCTGCAAAAGCAGCATTTAGAGAATTAAAAGCAGCATGAAGGGCTGCTGGAAGGTGCTCAACCACTCCAGGGATGGGGCCTTGTTCCTGCAAAGGTAAAAAAGGGAAAAATGGACAGAGGGTCCCTCAGCCATTTCCCTGGTACCAAGGTTATGGGAAGAATCACTGTAATGCTGACTAAGTGGGCTCTCTCCATCCCACTGCCCACAGATGAAGGGACAGATGAAACAAGACGTGCCATGAGCTCCAGAACGACCCTGCCTGAGCGGGGAGCTTGTGCCAGGTGACCCACCGTGGTCCCTTCCAACCTGAGCCCTTCCGTGGCTCTGCGTGCTCTGGGCGGCTGCGGTGATGGAGCCGCCCCTCCTGTTTTCCCAGTCAGTCTCCATAAACACCAAGAGAAAGGTCTTCCTCCCTCAGAGAAAGCCTCCTCTGCCACAGCTGACCAGGGAAATCAAGTATCTCTCTGAAGATCCTTCTTTTGCCGTCTGGTGTCTCGCTGCCGCAGACGAGACTCAGCGCGGGTCCTTTCATCTCTCAGGCTACACTTGTGTTAACAAATTCTCTTTGAAAACGAAGTGCTGAACACCACTGACATCCAGGCGAGCTGAACGTGCTTCAACCATCTACAGACAGAGTCATCACAGGCTCTTCAAAGAAGCATCAACTGCGGGCAAGTTTGCAAGAGCCTTACGAAAAGCAGCTCTCCGAGTTACGCAGCTTGCAGTATATTTTTCAGAGCATCCATTAAATCACTCAATTAATTCTCATTTCACTTTGAGCACACCACACACAAGAAGGAAAGAAAAAAAGATGTTTTCTGTGGATTTCATCAATTTGAGAGTGACCATGTAACGCAACACCAATAGAGAGAAGGCCAGCGAGCCTCCAACAGCTGTGGATGAAAACTTGGAATAAAACCTAAGCACAGAATCACAGAATGGGCTGGGTGGGAAGGGACCTTAAAGACCATCGAGTTCCAAACCCCTGCCATGGGCAGGGACACATCCCACCAGACCAGGCTGCCCCAAGCCCTGTCCAGCCTGGCCTTGGACACTTCCAGCATCTCTGTACCACAACATGATCACTGGATGCCTGGAAATGGACAGCCAGGTGCTACTGCTGCTGGTACAGACTGGGATAACACAACATAAAGAAGAAAAAATAGATAATATGTGCGTTAAAAGACTTAACCTGGAGCCATCCACTGCCATGGGTGCAACCCCTCACCCCTGCAATTCTGACGTGCCACCCAGACTGAAAGGATGCTTCGTGTTTATGGGATGGTTTCGATACATTCAGACTCCATCGGTTCTCCCCAGAGGGGGTTAATGCTCTTTATGACACTTGGAATGGGCACAGTGCTCTGGGTTTACAGTCAGAATTGGTAAAATGGTTTCACAAAACTAATTGAGATAAAAATGTAAAGGGACTTCTTAAGGGGAGGGAAAAAAAGACAAGAGTCACGTAGGGCTTTATTTGGCAAACCATTCCATTAACTTCAGACACATTTAATTCAGAGAGATTAAAACCACGAGAAACCATTAGGTAATTTTTAATCTAACCTGCCATTCATCACAGGTACTTGGGTCCTACTGATCAAGCTTGTGCTTAAGCACAGAACTGCACCAAGAAACCAACTGGAAAAGCACCGAAGTCACCCCAATTACTTTTGCTATCCACAGGAAATGAAGGAGAAAAATCCTAATGAACAGCATCACAGCTGTGACAGAAAACTGGGGGCTTACAAACCCTTTCATTCCACTGATTGGCAAGTTTGAAGCTTCTTTTAATTAAGATTTAATAACAGCACAACAGCATACTAGAGATGTACAGTGAATAAAGCACTAGGCTGGGCTTTATTTCCACAGTGCTCTGTGACTGTGGGCAGGATCCAGAGCTGTGTCCCCCCCTGTGAAATGGAGAAAATCACACTGAGCCCCCTCCTAGAGCTGTGGGCACCTGGGGCTTTTAGCCCACATATGATCCAAGCACAAATATTACTTCACATTTCTTCCCAGCTACTGGAGCCAGACTGAACGGGGTCCAGTTGAGCAGTCACCTCTTCCCAGAGCTGGTTAATTGTCCTCCCAGCCTGCTCCAGACTCACACTGCTCTTTTTCCAAGCCCGCTCTGCTCCCTGCACTTTCTCAGGAGTTAAACATCCAAGATTACGTTTTCTCTAGCTCACTTAATTTTCAATTTCCAGTGTCACACGCGAGCCAAAGCTCCCTGCTGACGCTGCCCCGGAGGTCCCGGCTACCTCAAGGCACTCGCACCATCTCTCCTTGTGCCAAGGCTTAAGGCACTTTTATTTTTCCCCTTCTTGCCCAGATCACGTTGCTACGGGCTGGCGTGGGGGAGGAGGAAACGCTGCTGCCCCGTGACAGCTCATTAGAGCAATATCTCAGCCTTACTCTGAGGTACGACTGTCCTAAAACCGGTCCTAAAACCAGCCTCCCGACAGGAGCACAGCGCGGGCTCCCACCCAGCCCAGCACGTGGACGCTTCCCTTCTGCCCTCAAACAGCCCCAGAGCTCGGACTGAGGCTGCAGTTGGCATCTCGCAGCCACCCTGGTGCTCCACCAGCCCTTGGCAGTGCCCAGAGCTGCTCCAGCACTCCCCAGTGCCCGCACGCAGCAGTGACAGTGCCAGCATCACCACCCAGCTGATGGATTTCCGAGGCAACCTCCAAACACACAACTCGGAGGGCAGAGCAGAGCCCGAGCTTCAGCCCGACACCCTCAGATCGCAGCACGGGCCTCGTGTGCCATCCCCACCTCCACTGCGCCCAGGGAGTCGGGGCAAATTACTGATTTTAATTAAATCAAGCCAAACCCCACCTCGTCTTCCAGCAGGGAAGGTTTGAGATGCCCAGCGATGGCCTGAAGGTCTAAGGTGTGATCAGAGGTCCATGGAAACCAGCGAGACCCTGAAGATGTAGGGTGTGAAGAGCTGAGGTGTGACCAGCCCATAACCCACCCTGAGCAACACCTGTAATGGAGTACATCCCCATACAGGGTGAGGAAGGCATGGGAGTGCTCCTGAGGGTACCCCAGACCCATTCCCAGCTGACACAAGCTCTCCGGAGGACTCATCCCCTCCCATCCCCAGCATCCTGAACAAAGCAGCAGCAGATGACAACCCACCACTGAGCTCCAAGCTGGGGGTCCCAGGAAGACCCCCAGCCCGGTGTGACCACTGCTGTCACCCCCCGAGTCGTCCCAGGAGTACCAAAACAGCAGGTCCCCGACGTGAGAACACAAGACCGGCCTCTTGTCCTCTCAACACCCCTCGGCGTGGCCCTGGCCCTTCTCCAGGGCTGGCAGAGCTCTCCCCAGCACCATCCCCGCTGTGTTCCATCGGCCCCCGGCCCGTGTGATCCCGACGAGCCCCCTGGGAACGGGCAGACTAACACACGCCACGAGGGCAGCGGGCCTTCCCCTACAGCCCACAACACCCCGCCCGCTCCTGGCGCCAGAATTCGGACGGGAGGTCCTGAGTCTTCATCCACGCTGGACTTAGGGCCCACGGGCAGGTGCCACGAGGGCTGCCACGCACCACGACCGCCGTGGTGGCGGCAGGGGCGGCCGGGACTCGCCCTTGCCCGGCCACCCAGCTGTGACTGAACATCTGCCCCAATGCCAACGCCACTCGCGGCCACGCCGGTGCCGGTGCCCGGCTAAGCCGGGCAGAGCCCAGCCCACCTGCCTGAGCCTGACCAGGGCAAAAGCCTGGCTGGAGGAGCAAGACCACAGGCCCTCTGCTCCCACTTTGCAGAACCAGGGTGGGCACGAGCCCAGCCGGGGCCGAGCAGGGCAAAGGATGGTACTGTCAGCCAGGGAATCACACGGACACGGGCAGGATGAGGGTTGCAGCTCCGCTTCAGCGCGGCCACTGCTTTCTGCAGAGCTCAAACTACTAACAAGCCCCAGGAGAACCAGCACCACGTTTTGTCCTCAACACCGTGCCAGCTCCTGTCAGACCTCTCTGCTCCAGGATACTCTCCACGGATCCAAACCACAGCCAGGAGGTCCCCTCCCGTGTCCACACAGCCCTCCCACCTTCCCAGGGCAGCCGCCAGGCTTCACATGGGGAAACTGAGGCACGGGACAGCTCCTGGGTCTGCCTTGTGACTCAGCAAGGCAGAGGGAGAGCACCCCACCCCACTCCATTCCACCTCCAGAACCCCAGGAAAGCCTCAGTTATTCGTTTTCAGGGCTGTGAGCACGCCGTGCCCTGGAATTGCTGCTCTGCTGCCAAGCCCAGTGGAACAGAGGAGCTGGGAAGGGGGGGCTGCTGCACTAACACCTCCTTAAAGCGCATTTTTGGGGGAGAAAGGGGATGTTTCAGCCTGGTTTAAAACCAGCCCTTCTCCCACATGGCCTCCCCAGGTCAGGGCTGAGGAAAACCATGGAAAACCACCACTCAGGACAGCAATTATGGGATCTCTCCTGTTTATCAGAAAAGGATCTGGTCAGGGACAAGTGGCCATAAAAGCACCTGAGAGGCCTTGAGTACCCACCATCCCTGAGGCAAGGCCTTGTAAACACAAAGCAAGCCCTTCCAGAGGCCAAGGAGACTCTGAAGGTCATTCTTTACCATGCCTTGGGACTACCCTGCCTGAAGCTGCTCCTCCTGCCTTAGGAGAGGTGAAACCTCTGTTTTTGGGAACCCCCCATGAGACCCATCCCTGGCTGTGGGGCAGAGGGACAGACCCCACCAGGGACAGCTGGCGCTGCAGGGACATCCACAGCTCGACCCGATGGACAGACACCCACAAGGGGAGGCCAAAATACAACCAGGTGACCTCTACACCATCAGTGTGATTTTCATGCAGGTAATTAAATCCACATTCACATGCTATGAAACCATGAGCTGTTAATTAACCTCCTTGGGGCATCCAAGGGGTCGGGAGCTTCCCTTGCACCTTTATCCTGGGCAGTGATGGGTGGAAGTGGCCAGAGAGCCCAACAAACGCTGGTCAGGATGGTCAGATCCCACGAGGAAGGCTCAGCTCCTTCTTCCTCCTCCCACACAGCCCTGGCACTTACGGAAGAGAGCACCGACCTCTTCAGAGATTGGACTGCTCCTACCTGCAATCAATAGCTCAGCTTATCAAAGGCTGTTTCCTGAGCAAGATCTAACCTTGACAAAGCCGTCCCTGGTTATAAATGTTACCTTTGATCAATAGCTGTCACAAATGCATTGGAATGGGTTGGTTACACCTTGTATTTTAAACCACATTTATTGCTTCCTGCACGGCTCGCTCTGCACACTCCAACAAAGAAAGAAGAAAAGGTGTTTCTTTTCGAGCCCAACACCCGTGATGTCCCTGGCCACACCACAGCAAGGTATCCAAGGAACGAACGAGCTGCTGCAGGATTCCAAGCGTGGCACCATCAGGTGCTGCCTGACCTGAGGCAGGTGGGACTGTCCCACCTGGAGCATCTTCCACCAGTGACAGCCCTGGTCACACCATGGATCTGAAGAGAGAGCCCCTGCCAGCAGTTTTGCCCTTCTCTACAAATATAAAAATACACTAAATTAATTTTAATTATAAAAGAGCTGTAATACCAGCATCAACTGCAAACCTTTTGGAAACAGATCCCTGTCTTGTACCTCCCTGCACTCCAAGGAAAAAAACCACGGAGTACCTCAATGGCTTTCCCACACTCCTGAGCCAGACCTTGCTGCTACCACAAACCCTCCCAAGTCTTTCCCCACCCCAGGGAAGGACCCTGCAAAACAAAACTTAGACATCACACTGAATTAAAGACCAGAGAAGGGGTTTCCAGTCAGGGGTGGGAGGCACATTTTGTCCCACGCGTATGGAAACTCTCCCTTTTTTGTGCTGCCGCAAGAAGTCAGACACTAAATACAGATTTCTGGAAAACATCAGCAGGAAGAAGGTCGAAGAGCCTTGAAGTGAAGCCATCAGAGTGATCCTCTGCCTTATGTTCGCAGGATGGAGTGGCTGTGGCTGGAATTCTCCCGGAGTCTCCCTGTGCACTGGAGACCCCAGTGACCAGCACGGGGGTCCCGGTGCCAGCGATCAGCTGCCAGGAGCAGCTCCTCCCAAAACCTGCTCTTACAGGCTGCTAAGAACGCTTGGCTGCCTCATTAAAGCTCCTGACTTGGAGCGCGTGGCCGTGTCTGAAGAGCAGAAAACACTCAGCGAGCACACACCAAAAAGTCCTTGACAGCTGTTAGTACCTCCAGGCTTCACATTTAAAACAAGCCTTCAACCTGAATCACCTCCTGGCACGCAAAAGTGAAATAAAGCCATTTTAATTATATCTCATTCCTCGATGTCTGACCATTAAAGTTACCGTTGGATGACCCACACTGGTCTCCACTCAAAAGAGCTGCATGAGTGGGGAACATGAGACTGCTTGGGAGCGAGGAGGGACAACGTGGCAAACAGGGCCACTGGAAGGGAAAAATACGATTCTGCTGTTTTTGTAACCACTAACATTTTTATTTCAGAAGTCAAATAAGGAGCACTGGAGTCGTGACACAGGTTTAATGCCAAACGCGCAATTCCTTTGTTATCTTGCCTCAAGCCTTTATCTGATTTTCCAAGAGATTAAGAAATCTTGACATAGTGTTTATTGCCTGAGCTAAATCCCCACGAGACAACCTGCTTTTTCAGTCACCAGTTTACTGGAGGTTATAAAACCACAACACAGAGGGGTTGCAGCCACTTTACCTTAAGATTGGTGACTTGTGCAGGACACTGGTGAAAACAGATGCTTTTGTGCTACAAAGGCAGTACTGCAGTGCTGGCTTTAAACCCTGCTGTTTGCCCCCTTTCCATTTCAAGCCACCTCAATGCATTTTTCTGGTGTTCCTGCCCATGGCAGGGGGGGAATGGGATGAGTTTAAGATCCCTTCCAACCCAAACCATTCTGTGATTCTATAACTCCATGAACTATGGCCACAACGCTTTGACGACACCAACCCCTCAGTTCCTTCGTATTCCTCTCCATCACCACATTCCAGCCCCAGACGCCAGTGCTGCTTCCTCATCCTGCCGTGCTCCCCAGATGAGAACATCCCTCAGAGCCCCACCGAGGATTGCTGCAGGGGTGCCATCCTCCTGCTCCTGACCACCAGTGGGAAGGCAGCAGCCAGAGGGAACAGAGGACTGCACCCCATGGATGGCCCTGGTTATACAATAACTAACCAAGGCAACAACGCGCTCACGGGGCGCTGACGGCACAGACCTTCCCATTTCCTTCCTCCTGCCCCGAGCATCCAACACCACTCCGGTGGGCAGGAGCCCTGCAGGAGCTCCAGGGATGGGGTCTGCCATCACCCGGGGCGCCAGCCACAGCACGGTCATCCCACACCAACACCAGCTCCTGCTCCTCCGTGTGCCTTCCTTACAGCCACATCCAAAGTGCCCACCCTCAGCGGCAGCTCACCAGTCCCAAGCTTGAATATCTTCCTCTTTTTTCTTTGAAAGGAAAACCCACGAGGTGAAGCTCCTGGAGGAAAGCTCAGCTCTCATTTGAAGCATGGCGTTGATACAAAGCCCCATCTGTGCCGACACAGCATCCCTGGAAGCCAGGCCGAGGCGATGGACCCATTCCCGGAGTGACCCGGGGTCACCTCCCGCTCCACCACCTTCCCTTTCCCCAGCAGGCAGCGCTTCTGGGATTTTCTTCCTCGTTAAGGAAACATGCCTCACAATAAATAAACCCAGAATAGCAACGGAGCAAGACACAGTCCAGACACCCACCAAAACAAATGACAGCACGCTGCAGACACCCTTCGGTCCCTGGGAGGACGGGAAGAGGGAGGAAACAGGGACAAACATCAGCTGCCCTGGGCACACGTGTTTCTGAAACACGACAGGAGATCTGGGAGATGGGAGCAGCCAGCCTTGCTCAGCACCTGTGCACCCCAGGCAGCCCGAGAAATCACCCACCCAAACGTGGCTGCACCTGGGGCAGGGCCAAACAGAAAGGCAAAGCCTTCACAGGAACGCTCGTTCCCAAAGCCACGCTGCATTCTGGCCAGAAAAGGTTCAGAAAGGAAGGGAACTCTTCTGCAGCACCAAAGGAAGACACAAGGTTTCATTGATTTCTTTACCAAGTGAAAAGATTCCAAAACAAAATCCGAGGCAAAGGCACTACTGGAAACAGCAGTATTGGAAATAACCTTTTTGTTCTTTTTGGAGGGGAACGGGAAACAACAACATCCTTTACAGCATCCTTTGCCAGGCACCGTGGGGCTCCAGGAGCCTCCCAGCTGCAGAAACACATAAAACACCCTCAGCTGCACGTGGGAAAGCCTTTGGAGAGCTCGGCCCTCCCTGCGAACACTGGGCAGCCCAAAATTAGAAGCAAGCCACAAAGGACAGTTCAATAAGTCACGTTGGTGCGTTTTCTCCCCTCTGCAAGCGGCATCTTTCTGATCCACAATGATAAAGGGAAGAAGTCCTGTTTCTTCCAAGTGTTTCTTTACTTAACCCCGCTCGGCAGCACCACCGGTGCCCAGCCTTGGTTTCCATCAATTCTGGACAATTTATTCCTGGCACAGTCGGAGTGAATCCTTATCCCCTTGGCTAAGGAAACACAAACCCTGGATGCTGCGCAGATCTCCTTTGCATCCGCAGGCACCGAACAACCAGGACGGCAACATCTGAGCTGACTATAACTTATCTCCTGCCTCAGAGGAAACTTCTTGTGCCCCTGCAAGGCAAGGCAGAGCGCACAAACGCATCCACCCACAAAAAGCACCGACAGAAACCACTTCTTTTAAGCACCTTTCTTTTCAAGCCAGCGCCGTGGGGCTTTTGAGGTGGCTCTAGAGACGTTCCCCACAGGGGCGAGCCACGCGTGGAGGACTGAGACCCCACTTTATCCTTAAGCCCTGCAAAGGCCCTGCCTCCCGAGCAGCAGAGGGGCTGGGAGGGTCCCCAAACCCCTCTGCCCATTCCCGCTCTGCGGGGCCGGCCGGGCACGGGCTATTTCTAACCACGATAAGAAGCGGCTCAAAAAAAACCCCCAAAAAACAAAAAAAACCCCCAAACTGACCGCTCTCCTCGCTCGGGCATCGCCCACCCTGCCACGGGGGCAGCGGGAGGTACCGGGAGGGGGATGGAGGGCGTGGGGAGCCGGCCGGGCAGCGCTCGGGCATCACCCGGCGCCGCGTCCCCGCCGGGGACAAACCCCCCTCTCCCTTGTCCCCTTGCCCGGTGCGGGTACCTCGATCTTGTCGACGCTGCGGGCACATCCCACCACCTTCATGCCGTGCTGCACCAGCGCCCTGGCCACGGCCGCGCCGATGCCCACGGAGGCGCCGGTCACCAGCGCCACGCGCCCGCTCCAGCGCTCCATGGCCGCGCTCCGGACACCGCTCCGGACACCGCTCCGGACACCGCCGCGGCACAATGCACCGCCCGCCCCACGGACCGCCCACGGACCGCCCCCACGGACCGCCCCACGGACCGCCCCACGGACATCCTCATGGACCGCCCCCATGGACACCCCATGGACATCCCCACGGACCGCCCCACGGACATCCTCATGGACCGCCCCCATGGACACCCCATGGAC
>VWZF01005393.1:536244-555209 GCA_013396755.1 Sclerurus mexicanus | reverse complement strand
ATGGACCACCCCACGGACATCCTCATGGACCCGCCCCCATGGACACCCCATGGACATCCCCACGGACCGCCCCACGGACATCCTCATGGACCGCCCCATGGACATCCCCACGGACATCCTCATGGACCGCCCCACGGACATCCCACAAACACGCCTTCCTTCCCCCAGTGCCCGCACTGAGGTTGTGGGGGCTCAGCCCGAGCGTGGGGACTGGGAGGGTGGGTGGTCAGGCCCGGCTGGAATAGGGTGGGGTTGGGGTTTTTGGTTTTTCCTCTAACTCCGGGGGGAAGAGGGAGGTGCAGTGGAAGGGTTTGGGGCAGGAGGGTATCGTGTTCCGACGCTGCGCATCCCAAATAAAGCCAGCCCTAGGAAGGTGCTGGGAGGGATGGATGGAGAAGAGAGCCTGCAAAAAACCACCAGGCAGGTGCGTGGGGGATTGGGCAAAGAGAAAACAGCTGTGGAGAGGTCAGAGGACAGAGCAGCTCTGGGAAGGTGCTACCAGACCCCTCCCAAGGACCAGGGATGCTTGTGTAATTCCCAGAAAACTTAGGAAGAAACAGATTACTTGAAGCAAAAGTCAGAAGCTATTTATGAAAGAAAAAAGAGCTGGAAATTGAAGATTGTCTCTGTTCAAAATGGGGCAGTGAGCTCCCGAAAAGGCACAGGCTGCCTTACCCTCCAAACAAACCCAAACCCCTGACACCACCGTGCTGACCTTGGGCCCCGCTGTCCCACCAGGACTTCCACAGCACATCCACACGGCACCACCCCTGCCAGCCCCACACCGATACCTTATCCCAGATCCTGGAAGCACAACAGGCACCCGGTGCCGAGCCTGGCCCAGTGCCACCAACACGCCCAGGCTGTCACAGACCTTGCTGCCTTGGCAGTGACCCCACAATCTCCAAACCACGGCAGGGGAGAAGCACAGAGCCCGGCAGACTGGTCTGCAAGGATCTGTCCTTTCCCAAGCCAGGTTTCCTCACCTTACACCCCCCTCCACCTGAGCCAGGGGAATTGAACCTGCTGGGAAGGAGTGCTCAAAGTACAAATATAGACACCCACTTTTACTATGCATATTAATAAATATTCTTTATTTAAATTTTGCACATTGCGCTTTAACATATTACATCCAAAACATTTTGCAAATGGATGTCTACTTTGTAAAATCTTATATTCAGCTCCTTGTCATTCTGTACAGAATTATAGGTACAACATTACTTTGCCACTAGTTTGCCTTTTGTAAGTCTCACAGGAAGAGAAACATTGAATGAAAAGAGATGGCTTAAATTAGAAGAGAGGCTTGCACAGCTACTCAACTAAAGATACAAGCCTGGAGAATAAACAAAATTAAGGAAATCACCTCCACCAGCCTCCCCCCCTGGAGAAAAGAAAAAAAAACCAAGAAAAAAGAATCACATTAATTTAAGATAAAATTTTGCCGTAAGTCACTAAATTAAGTATGGAAGGAGAAGGCGCAGTAGTCATGTCGAGTTTCAGTGACAGACAGCAGCTGCACTGGTTCAGTTGGCTCCAGCTGTTGCCAGCCAGCTGTTGCAGACGGGCCCCTTGTGATCGTTGAGGCGACAGTACTTGTTGAACTTCTCCTTCAGGTGCTGCCGGTACTGCTCCCGGTTGCTGTAGAAAGACTTGTTGTTTGCCATGAAGGACTGGATCTCATCCTGGGAGATGAACAGTTCCTCGTCAGAAGTGCACTCAGACTCGTCCTGCAAAGGAGAACAGGCATTTCAGAGTTCTTGCACAGCACACCTGGCTGCAGGTGCTCTGAGGGCAGACGCAGCCTTTTCCTGCCACGACAGCCCAGGTCCCGCGTGGCTGAGCCAGACACCCAATTCACACACAGGGCTCTGCCCCTTCTGGGCTGACAGGCAGCCAATGCAGTCATGAAATGGGCCTGAATAAACTTCAGTCTTAGCACATTTGCATGGGAAGAAGATGACTTTTGTTAGAGGTTTTCAGGGGAAAAAGGAGGGGAAAGAAAGAGGGAGGGGGAAAAAGGAGGGTGGGGGGAGAGGGAAAAAAACCAAACCAGGAACAAAAGGGAAGGAAAGAAAGAGTAAAGGACTAAATAAGGGGAAGGAGGAAGAAAGGAAAGGGAGGTAGAAGAAAGCTGTCCAAGGAGGCTGCAGTGGAAAGTAACATTTGAAGCCTGAAGGCAGCAATAATGCCCACTTCATGTTATGGAATAATGCAATCCTTCACAATGAACACTTACAAGTTCTGCCATTGCATTCCAGTGACAATTTGCCCTCCTCTGCAAAGCATTTCAGTTATAAACTTCCCAGGGAACATGCACAAGGCAAACAAACTAAACACCTGAAGTCTTACATTCAACAGTTCCTCAGTGGGATCTGAGTCCCGAGCCCCACCCTCAGCCCAAGGATTACAGCAGGATGCCACAACCTCAAATTCCAGGGAAGCGGTTACTTACAAGGAGCTCCACTAAGCTTTTGGCACCTTTT
The DNA here is from genome assembly GCA_013396755.1 of Sclerurus mexicanus. Classification (NCBI taxonomy): domain Eukaryota; kingdom Metazoa; phylum Chordata; class Aves; order Passeriformes; family Furnariidae; genus Sclerurus; species Sclerurus mexicanus. Next base: position 552,726 of record VWZF01005393.1, on the reverse strand, counting down.
CCAGTATCAGGAACGAGTGACATTTCTGTAGATTCTGCAAACTGTGACACATTTTTCATATGCTCAAACCAAGGCAACTGCTGGCCGCTTTTTTCTGCGCTACAGCAGCTTTCAGCGTGTGTGTCTTTGGTCTTGTCGCGATGAAACTCTGTGTGCGTGAGATTTCCTGAGGTCTCTCTGGTACCTGGATCTGCCAGACAGCTTCCAAGTTTCTGAATCTAAAATTGAAAATAGCCTGCAATGAACTACTGGAAGTGTGTAACGTGGAACATTCACACTTCAGGGGGGAGCAGAGGGAAAGGGAGAGGCTCAAAGGAGAGCAAGGATAGGTGTTTTTAAGGGTGTGCCTGGGATGGGCAGGGATGGCACATTAAGTCACTGAGAATGAGAAGTGCCCATGCTTAGAAATAGAGAAGACTCCTTCCATCATAACCTACTCCAGGAAGGACCTCAATTCCAAAACCTGGATGGAGAGGAGACAGGAGGTCCCTGTTACCCCATTTTCAGCATCAGTCACAACTGAGATTTGAAATCCTCCTGTAACTACTTTCAAATGTAAGCGTTTAGAGAAGCATCTGGCAGAGCCGTGTTCCTTACATGGTCATTCTCACACTTCAAGGCTTTACTTTTCTTTTTCTTCTTTTTGTTTTTGCCTTTTGTGTTGTTCTCCTCCGCGTTAGCCCAGCATTCCACACAGCTGTCTCCATCCTCCTCCTTGTCATCACAGCGATGGACACAGGGGTCGTCTCCTGCAAAAGGCAGGGAAGTTTACTCCAAGATCCTGCAGTTTGGGGGATACTAAAGCATTACTGCATTCTTCCCCAACCTACCATTTTCATCGTGGTTGCAGATGCCTTCAGTGCAGGCCACATCTGAGCCCTCCCGAGACCCCGTCTCGCTGCCCTCCATGCTTGATGAGTAGCCACAGTCGCTGCCAGTACAGTGTGGAGATAAACCTGAGGCAAAGGCAAAACCTGCTGTCACCTACAGGAACTGCTGCGTGTTCTTTACTCATACCTCTACAAAAAAGAATGCAGAGGATCCCAGACCGGATGGGTCGCAAGGGAGCTTAAAAATCACCTGGTTCCACCCTCCTGCTGTGAGCAGGGACACCTTCCTCTAAAGCAAGGGACAATTTCTCCAAAAACCCCATTATTTTTAAAAACAGCTGAGCTCTGCGTACCTCTGAAAAGCAAATGTCTTTTTAAAACCAACAACAGTAAGGTTTAACATACCTTTCTTGATTTTAGGTGAACCTAATAGGGTACCACTACTAGGACAAGTGCAAGAGCTGCTTTCATTAGTAACAATTACTTCTACACAGTTGTTGGCTTCTTCGGTGCTACCACAGGCTTTGCAACTGCTTTCCGTGAAGTTCGGGTTTTCCTTAAAACACAAAGAAAAACACACTCGCAGGCACTGAAAGCACCTTTGCAAAGGAAACTCCCTCCCCAAGGAAAACCAGCTGGCACTGACTGATAACAGCATTGCTTAGAATTCTTCACAAATACAACACAACTAAACAAATCCCAACCAACTACTTTACCTACAGTAATCTGACCTACAGTCAACCAAGTTCAGGCAGCATATCCTGAATAATAACTGCACTTGCTCAGTCAATTAAAGCTCCCTCTCCAAATTTCAATGGTAATTGTCTACAAATAGCATTTGATTCCACATATTAAGAGATCTTGAAGTTATAGTTGGAAAATATATTGGCATAACCTAAACCCCAGAATTAGGATTAAAAAAAAAGAAACACCAAACCCCCAAAGGCCAAGGAGTTCCAGGTAACTACTTTGTGAAGCCTGCGCTAATCTGAAAAAGGATTAATTTCCACCAGTGACCAAAACTAGTTCCCAGAAAACCTCTCAAGAATCCTACCAGGAACAGGGAGCTGATGAACGAAGCACCTGAGTGAGAGCCCTGTTTACCTTTGCCTGGTTGATTTCCTTCTCTTCTGCTGCCTGCAAAGGAGCAGGGATCTCACACACACACTTATTTTTCCGTCTGTTCTTCCGCTTTTGGCGTTTCTTCTCTTGTTTAAGCTCTCTCACTCTTTCTTCTTCTGAAAATTCTTCACAGAGCTGTTCCAATCGACTAATACCCTGCACTTTTTCCACAGCCATCTGTTTGTAAGAGGTTAGAGTCATTTATAGAAGTTACCACGGCTCAAGCTTTTACATTTATAGAAAAGGAGGAGGAAAACAGCCGGTAATAAAGCAACACAACTCTTGACTACAGAAGAAAAATGCACATCCAGATTTATTCCCTCAGTTTAGAGTGCTGCAGATGTTTGTATAGAGGATCTCTGTGTTTCACTTATGGCCCAGATTCCTTAATATTAAAGTTCGAAAAATATCATAATGCCCTATCTACAAACAAAGTGATGAAAATACAGTTAAATTACTCAACTCTTCTGGATTGATGAGCTTACAGAGGTAAAAATAAATTCACAGGGTTTGGTTTTGCTTTGCTTTTTTCCCAAATTACTCTGGGAGCTCCTTTAAGCCAAAATGAGACCCCATCATTCCTGCTCAGCTTAGAAAATAATCCCGTAAGTTCTGTATTTTAAATTCACAGCCATCCTTTCGCACCAGTAAAATTCCCACAGTTTTACAATGTCAGTGGATTTTCAACTCCATACTTTACTAGTTTAAAAACCCACCATGACAAAACCTGAAGCATTCCCATCCAAGGCCACTTCCAGAACATTTTTAGTCTTTAAGGGCAATTTGCTTTTAAAAAACTCCAAGAACTAACTAGTTTAGGGTTTCACTGTGATCATTCCCAAAGTGATTTTCTTCCTCCTTCTCTGATGTTTTAGAAGTTTTGAGAGAGAACAGTCATTATGGATGGAAGGCAAATGTCATTAAGATCTCTGTCATACCAACTATTTATTAATATTGGTATATGTTACAGGAACCATATGGAGTTCTGCCTGAAACTGAAGATCCCACAGGATTACAGAGTGCACTTGGAACACATGGAATACAAGAGTTAACAATCATGTTTGTAATTCAAAGGCACATCCTCCATTTTTACTCATAAACCAATTAAAAACTGCTGTAGCCTGACCTACTTTAAATGCCATCAAGTAGAAAAACACAGAAATACCTGTGAATTAAAAACACAGAAGGCTCAGTGCACTATAACATGCAGCTTGAAAATAAAAGCAAGCCTCGATCTTTGACACTCCAGGAGATTTCACATCAGAACACACTCAGCTGTGCTGTGCATGGATGTCACACAAGTGAGCAAGGGAGTTGCTGCAACACCCTTGAAGCTCTTTCCAGCCCAGGAGGTGCAGAAAGCAGAAAAAGAACTGGAGTGAAAATGGAATTTGATAACGGTAGATAAAACCTGACTTTTACCTCAAAGCTTTTGCGTAAAGCATCGACCCCCAGGTAGAAGAGCATCTGCCACGTCTGCTCCTCAGCCCGCAGCTTCTGCCAGATCCGGTGCAATCTCTCATAGAGGTGGATGCCCAGGCAGGTCAGCACCTCTTCCTGGGCTATGTCTATTGTCTTGGCGTGCCTTTCTCTGCGCCTGCAGAGGAGTGGAACCAGAGCACAGCACTGTTAAAGCAGCTGGAAGTCACCCAAGAGATCAAAGCAGTCGCTGCCGTGTTTTCCTTCTGTACAAGTGCGGGTATGTTGGCATGAGCAGCCTCTCACTCAGGCTCTGCCGTGCTGCATGCGGATGCAAAATAGAAAGGACCAGGTCAAAGCCACCACGGAGCTCCTGACGGGCTCACTGCGCTGTTAAACAGCTCTGTGCCTTCCCACCTCTGGCTTCAGGACTCAGCCCATCGGTCCCTGCTCTTACTAAGAGGGATCGGCAGTTTTAATGCCAGTTTTAAGGCGTTCTTTGGTATCTTACAATTTGCATTGAGTTTACAGCAAATACTTCACCATCGGTTGACTGGAGTTGAATAAACACACTGAGAAGTTTATACATTACTTACCGTTCAAAGTGAAAACATGTCAGTATTAATCTGTTTGTTATCAATCCACTATCTCTCAATCTGTTCAATCTATCATCTATTAAGGGAAAATCATTATAAAATGATTTACCCTCCTAATTAAACACTTGTGATTAAGCTTTAAATATACTGGGGTTGGAACTAGATCATCTTTACTGTCCCTTCCAAACCAAACCGTTCTATGATATTGAGCTCAGAATTGTACTTTCACTGGGAGATTTCAGAAAGTACTATAGTGCACGAATGGCAACAAAATTAAACCGAACACTTGGCATTTGGCAGAACTGTCAACCAAGGTTGTCTTTCTATTTCGCATATTTGAACACCTCAATGGACAAGCAGGCAGCTCTAGGGAGTGAACAACGAACTAGGAGACATCTGGCAATGTCCTTCTTTAAATGCAGCTCAAAGTCAAAAGCACTGGCGAAACCTCGGCTGCTTCGAAGCGCCGACTCCAAAACCCGCTCAAGTATTCCCAAGTCACAAGTTTCCCGGGCAGCGAGGAGGCAAAAAACCACTTTGGCAAAAGACATGGAAGAATAAAATAAAGAAGCAAAGCGCTAGATAGCCCACTCTAGCCAATTACATACTCATACCCTCCTGCGAACTCGGGCTCGGCCCTCCCCAGAAGGTGGGCGATGAAGTCGGTCTCGCAGCACACGTGGATGTGGCGCTCGTGGGGGCAGCAGCGCAGCCCCTCGTACAGCGCGGCGCAGTAACCCTTCTCCTTGCTGCAGTCCAGCTCCCCGATGAGGATGTTGTAGGCACGCAGCACCTTGTTCTTGCAGTCGGTGCAGAACCTGGGGGGGAGCACGACACGACACAGTCCTCACCCGAGCGGGCAATCGGGCCTGCTTTGCTGGCTGACAGCGGGGCTGTCCCGGGGCACGGGAGCTTTGTGGCACTTCAGAAGGTAAAGGATTCCATCTGGGCTCTAAGAGCAGTCTGCAACTTCCTCGTGAGGGGACGAGGAGGGGCAGGCACTGCTCTCTGCTCCCTGGGGACCAGGGACAGCACCTGAGGGTTGTGCCAGGGGAGGGTTAGGTTGGATCTCAGGAAAAGGTTCTTCCCCAGAGGGTGGTGGGCACTGAACAGGTTCCCCAGGGCAGTGGGCACGGCCCCAAGGCTGCCAGAGCTCAAGAAGCATTTGGATGATACTCTCAGGCACACTGGGGATGGTCCTGTGCAGGGCCATGAGCTGGGCTCCACGATCCTTGTGGGGCCCTTACAACTCAGCATATTCTCGGATTCTGGAATAAACTGCCTATATGAATTATCCCACCTCTCACACCTAAAAGTCTGAGTATCAAGACTTTGACGCTCTGAAGGAAAAGTCAAGCTAATTGCTAACATTAAGAAATTCCTACATGGATATGCAATTCCACCTTTGTTCAAGGATCAGAAATGTAACAGTGAACCAGCCCAGTCATTAGTACAAGCCAGGACAAAACCCCTCTCAAGTAACACACTCCAAGTTACCTTACAGCAATTATTTAAAGTGTACTCAAGTGATAAGAAATAACAAGTTTCCTCTGTTGCCTCTGCTGTACAACAGCAATGTCTGTTTCCACTACAAGCACCTTTAAGCATATTTTGAATTATTAGACTACTGTGCTGATAGCCAAACAAGATTTATTTATAACACCTCGTATTGCTTTTAAACATGTGACAGCTCATGTGCGAGAAGAGCACAGTTATGAAGCCTGTTATAATTAAAACACAACCAAATTAAGCTCATTCTGTGTTATGAGAGGAGTAACCTTCAAGAAGCTACAAAACCTCTTGCTGCATTACTCTAAAAATGCAAGTCAGGCACGCTGCTCACATTTCAGCTCGAAAAACTGGCTCTGCATGCCAGCTCTGGATGGTGGTTTTCCCTTCCCTAGCGTGTCCAGCCTGACACCACCAAGTCAAACACATATGGCTGTTCGACACCACTACGATACCTGGCTAGTTTCTGTGGTGAAAGGCAAGAAAACAGCAATATTATTGAAGGTTGGCAGCAGGAAGGTTGCCAGAGCCGTGTTTAATGTCACAGGAGATTAAAGTTATGTTGTTTCCAAAGGGTTATTTCCACAACACCGCCACCCCCGCACCCATCTGTGCCCCGCAGTTCCTATCAGAACCTTGAGGCTGCTGGAAATGAAAACTTTATAATCAGCAGCACAGCCACTGCACACATGCAACTGTAACTCAGTGGCTTATTTTCACCCTGCAAGAGAGACTTAACAGCACCAGCACTGCGAGTCATAAACAACTGGCTGAAAACAGTGATTTACAGGCAACACCAAGCCTAAAATCTGCTTCTGTTTAGTTCACGTTACATTGAAATGGCACATGCTCCCTGAAAGGCTGAAAGCATAGTCCAAGAGTGGGCTACTTGTCAGAGTGAATGAATGTACACAGTTTTAACACATTAAATTGCAAATCATTAATTCATCCTAACCAAAAAAATTGCAGCTATGGCTTCACCCGAGGTCTCCACATTTCCCCTGCCATAACCTGGAGCAACAGGTAAAACACAAGGAGTATTTCACCATCTTTGTCTCATCAACTGTCCCAATGCAACTTGCAGGGTCTTCTGTTCCCACAAAGCTGAGATGTAGAGTTTTAAAAGGGTACCATAAGAATCTTCTACACATTTAACCATTTGTGTGAACATTCTGACCACATAAAAAAATGCAAACGCGTTGCTCAAAATGAACCATTTGTTCCCTTCACATACCTGTGTTTTCGTAGGTAGGTTTCTAATGTTTCTAGGAGACAACTGGAGTCGATTAAAACTACTTCATCCCTGCATTCCTGGGACATGAGCTCCCACACATCCATCCAACAGCCTCTGCAAAACAATCACAGGAAACAAAAGGCTGCACATTATCCTGCTGGGGGTCAGAAGAGAAGCAAAGCCAAGCCTCTGGTTTACCTGACTGCTCCCTGGGAAGGTCCATAGCAGAAAATGATGCTACACTTGCTCTCTCTCCTCCTCCTCCTGTCTTCTCTACTTTTAACTGCTCTTAATTTCTTTGTACTGAGTCTGTTACTGCTCCCTTCACTGTCACATAGTATTACCAAACATTTGTCCGACCTATAACATATATATTATGAACTAGTTATTTCTCCCAAACAAATCCTATGCAAATGCTGCTGTGTTCCTTAATTGACTTTAAATTCTTTATAGGTTTGAGCCTTAACTTCTAGGAAGGTTTGGGTCAGACACAAGATGCAAATTTTGCTGTCCATGTTTATAAAGCAAACTCATCGTGACTTTTTAAAGTTACAGGTGAAAACCAGTAATAATTTTTCAGAATATTGAGGCACATAAGTTTTAAGACTTGTTAGATTAAATTTCATAGGACAATTCACTAAAATAACAACAGAAAAAAGCAAAACAAAACCCCCAACTTCTACATATCTACCATCACAGAAAACCCCATAAAACACTCTACATTACATTTCAAAGATTGGCTAGAAAAATACCAAAATAACTTAACCAAAAAAAAAATTGGGTAAGCTAAAAGTACATTACAGAGCAAAGAACAAACTTTAAATAGCAAGTCGTTTACTTACAGGCTTGTCTACGCTTGACACTTTACCAGAACAGTCCCTTCTGTGTAAGCTCGTGTATGGATACAACCCAGCAGGAAAATGGGAGGAAGCACCCTTATTTCATAACTGGAATATTTATATATGCCATTATCCAGTTTGCAGATCATAGGGCTTGCTTTTCTGAGAGTCTGAAATGCTCCTGAGCCCCAAATGGGACCGAGTAGCCATGACCCAGGGCCACTGAAACTCAGGACACCAAGTAACCCTCAAGTGGTATTAGCTGGTTACGTAACCCCGCTAATTAAACACACAATTACTACTCAAAGCCCTTTTTGTGTGCACGAAATGCCCGACAGATGCAACTCCTCTGAAGGAGTTTCTTGTCCAGAAGTGGAGCAGTAGCTCTGTGTTGATAAATAAAGTTTGTTCCCCGAGACAGCTCCCTGGCTGCCCGCAGGGCTTGGCTGGAGCGAGTTTGTGCCCACTGCAGGCAGCAGGTTTGTGTGCAGAAATATCAGTGCTGATACACCCTGGGCACTTGTGCACAGAACAAAGGGGCTGACAGAGGAGTGGAGGGCAAGTTGTGTTTCTTTAGCAAACTACTCTGATTGCCCACGAGCCACGGTATCTGATAAAGCCCAAAGTCTGACTTGCAGAGTATTAAAACACTGCTCTTCCACATGTTCCCTATTAACCTGCCAGCATCCAAAACACTAAGGGGATTTATTCCAGCACTAATTGAGGAAGTAAAGGCAGTGTTTTCCACTCTATTCATTTGGTCTGTGAATTGTTCTGCCTTGCTAAAATGCTAATTGCAGGTTCCACGACGTATGTTCTCACACAGAAAAGATTAAACTTACTAAAGGTAAGAAAAAAACAAAACCCCCTCTCACAAAGCTACAAATTTGCTTTATTTTTAACAATATATATACCCCTTTGCCCTCAGGATCTTGGGTAACATAAGCTTTGAACTAATCATACAAAAGGTCCATAACCAAAATATAATAGGAGATAATGATTAGTTACCACTGTCCTCAAGCAGCACACGCAAAAACTGAGTGTCAAATTCCACATGCTGGGTATCCCAAGGGATTTAACTAAACCCAAAGAGACTCAAATCTGCACGGAAAAATACGTGTCCTGCAAGTGGAAGCCATGAGCAAGCTTTCACAGGTTGCACACTTAACCAGAAGCAGAACACAACTGACTCAAAAAGGTCCAGACACTCTTAACTAAGCACAGGAGTCTCATTTACTGGTTATATTAAAAAAAACCAAAACAAACACTAAACACAAAAAACAACAAAACACCACCTCCAAAATCCACAGGAGATTTACAGGGAGTGTTTTTCTGGTTAACCAGCTGGAATAAACCATTTCAACTTCAAGACAGAGGCATATATGCATATTTTTCAGTGGTGTGTTCAAACCATGCTGTCACATTTTGAGAAAACACATTTTATTGAGTTCCAGTTTTAACCCTGCACCCAACCACAATAAAGCCCTTGATTAACAGTTGTGCAAGGCATTTTTAATAATCCCAAGCAAAATTATGTGTATTTGTTTAGCATGTACCCTTTCACATGCATGTGAGAAAACCTGCTGATCAATCATTTTGGTCTAGAGCATAAAAACCAGTCTGTCTTTCCACAGCACTGTTTATATCACAGTGCAGAAGCCATTCATGCCCAGAACTCCTGGTGCTTCTCTTCCTTTCGCCCACAACTGTTTGGGTCTGCTATAATCCAACTAGCTCTGGCAAACAAATCATGGTGTAAAAATTGCTCTCAATGCTTAAAAATAAATCAGCATCAATACTTCGGTTCCTTGAAATATTTGAGATTGAACTGTGCATGTTGAACGCAAGCTTACCCCAAAGGTTTTGGTTTGTGAGTGTCCAGGGAGTGTAACTGACACCTCTTGTTCTTCTTACTTTTGGGAATTGCATCAATCATATCATTCAGTTTGGACCTATGGAAAAAAAGAATGTAACCAACTTAGTATTCTGGAAAGCACTTGATCGAGTTACACTACCCCACTTTCCAATCTCAGTCTCTTCAACTCTGCACTAACCCTCCCTCCTTTTCCTGCTCACTGGAGCAAGAAGAAGGAGCTGAAGCCAACTGGAAGGCCGAGGCACATCGTGCTGAGCACTCACTGTTTGCTCTGCTGACAGCTGAGAAACTAATGGCACTGGGACTATTTATTGTGCTCGCCAAACCCAGAGGCTTTCACTTTCTCAGCGTTACCTTTCCACTCAGCAACTGAAAGTTTTGGTGGACAGGTGTTAAGTAATTTATTTTTTACATGCCAAGTAGTGAGGCAAACACTTTTCTTCTAGAGATCATGAAAACCTCACACTGCCTGTGTCAGATTAATGACTAACACATTGGCACCTTTCAACTGCAATCGTGGCATTGCAACTGATGATATGAAAGATTAAGCTTTGGGTTTGCTTTTTCCCAATTTAGGCAACAAGTAGCCATAATTAGTTGTTTAACATGACTGCAAAAGACAAGACATTCTAAGATTCAAGCTTGTGACAATTTAGTGTCCCCAAGAAGGCTGCAAAGACAAAGGCACAGACACCAGCTTTCCTCTCCCCCAGGCAGGGGTGCCCTGGGCAGTCCCAAGACACTCACCCGTGCACATAAAAGAGTGTATAAAGCTTCTTTGCATCAGTCATACAGCTCCGAGTTACAGAGAGGACCCCCTTTGGCCCTACTGTGAGGGGCTCCAGTGCTGGATTCCCAGACTCCACGAGCTGGGAGAAGAGCCTCTCCACGCTGCGCCGACACCCAACGCAGGGGACCAGCTGGGACAGGGCGCTCAGGACCTCCCGCGACGTCACCATCATGGCAATGTTCAGATCCTGCTGCTTCAGCATGCTGTGTCTCTGCAGCAGAGCCAGGAATTCAACCATCAGAAAAAAAGGAAGGAAAACAGTCTTTTTCTCCTCTTTGTTTCCTCCTTTCACCACTCAAATCAGCAAATGCTGCTTCAGAGCAAATGTCGCATCCCCCCCGTCCTGATCAGGAAACCCTTTTTCTCCACCTCAGCACAGATGTTTTAGGAAAGGGTTTCACACACAGACTGCAAGTTTTCATTTTATACTCATTTTATCTTTGGCACATAGAAAGGGAATTCATTAATTCAGTGGCATTTATGGAAATCTCACTCACAACAAATTTGTTCTGCTCAGATCAAGACAATTTAACAATATTTTTCCCGGAAGACTAAACACCATTTCCCTTTACAATTCTAATAGCTGAAATTAAAGAATTCACTCAGGGTGAAACATTTCACTTCAGTAGTGAACACTCAATGTGTGCTATTCATAGAACATTAAAAAGAACACCTTCCAATATTGTTGACGTCAATAAACAACTGTAGATGTGTCTCCTGGTCCCCCTGTCAAACATATCCATAAAAAAACCCACACATAAAAAAGCAGATAGCCTTCTAGCCCTTCTCATTGCTATTTCACCAACACTGAGCTGCCACTAGGACAGCTCTGCAGAAGAAAGAGTCCCTTCCTGACACACCAACACACACATTTACACTTGGAATAGCAGCACCACTGGCACTTTGCAACATCATCTGGGAAGAGCAGAATCCTGTCAATGCATTTCCTGACTGAGGGTCGCTTTTCCCCGGTTACACAAAGCATAGTTGTATCTGCACAGGGAATGTTTTGGCACGGTGGTATTCTCTGTATTATTGTCATATCACACCACTCAAACACTGCTAATGCAGAAACGGCTTGTCACAACTTCTGGGGAAAGAAAGAGAAGGCCACACAACATAAGAGAACTCAGTAACTCAAGTAACGTGTCAATACATCAACTGAGAAGAGAAAATATTTTCAGCTCCTTTTATGTAAGACACGTTATGAAAATAGAGCTATCACCAGGTAACATTTAAGGTTTGTGCTCCTAGAGGCAGGCCCATTAAATCATCTGACAAGCAACATCACTCTGCAATAATCCTCTTTCCTGTAATTAATTGCACTAGTCACAGCAAAGCAGGAACGAGCTATTTTCACAACACAGCTACGTTTTACATGCAGCACATGCCTGCACTGCTGCTGTCAAACCACGAGTGAGGACGTGCAACTGCAGAGCAGCACCGGGCTCTTCCTCTGGGCATCAAGTGGCACAATCCTGCAGCTGCTACAGGTGTCACAGTGCCACAGTTACTTGCCACAAGGTTGGCAGATCAGTTTCTGCTATTAAAGTTCCAGGGGTACCACAAAACCATCTCTCACATATAAACTGGCACATGAATTCTATCCTGGCGTGGCACCAATCACAGGAACTCAAGCAAAGCCCATTTTCAAGTGGAAAAGCAGTTCAAAATATAGAAAAATCAAAATCAAAATGTATTTAGAAACCGTAGTTTCTATGAGAAGTTTTCAGTTCCAACCAGACATGCAGCAATTGCCTCCTGATAGGACAACATGTAATAAATGCTGTGAAATCCAGGGGACAAAGGAATCCAGTGCACTTTGGTACCAGTCTGGGATTGCTCACAGGTGCTGACGTATCTTGGAATCACAACCTCTTAGAGAAGCAAAAGCACAAACCTAAGGAAAGCAAATATACCTCTTCTTAACAAACAGGAGCAGGTATTTACCTGAATGAACTGTTTAAGTTGTGCACTATTATTCTGATGTCCATCGAGGTTCAGCACATTATCAGGAAATTCCATCACCATCTATACAAGAGAGGACAAAAAAATTTCAAAAAGAGCTTTCAGAAAAAAAAGCCAAACACAGTGTTAGGTTTTTTTACTTTCTTGGGGGAAATAAGACAGAAATTATGGTAAATGCTCACTCTTTTCACATAATTATTGGAGCTTCGGAAAGGATAAAAGTAACTGTTTAAGATAGTGAATGTTTCAGCAAAGTAATAAATATTTCATTAATATAATGTTCTAGAGGCAGTTTATAAATGGCAACTCTGAAATAGCTGTCACAGAGAAAAGCTGCTAAATGGACCATCAGATTTATATTATTATCTACATGACTTGAGACCCTGCTTCAGTTTTAAAAAAAATACATTTCAACGCACTGGGATCCAAATGGATCCAACAGCCAAACTCAATTTTATAAAGCTCTGAAGAAACAGTCATAACAATTTAATGACAGAGTCAGCTCCTCCAAAGGCTAATTTAAAACCATATTAACCCAACAAGGTACTCCAAGGCATAGTTTGCTTTGTATGATCACAGCTGCAACTCTCAAGAGGCTCAAAGTAAAATGTTAAGCCTACAGAACAATGTGATTATTTGTAAGTAATTAATAATACTTCTTATCAAATTACTGAGAAACAAAGAGGGCACTTTCTCGGGGGGAAGGAGGGCTGTCAGAAATCAGTAAAATAATTTTCAGGGAAAAATCCAACTGTGCAACTGTGGAGTAAACTGAAAGAAACTAGAAAAACATGTAAAGCCTAGCTTAGCTATGTTCTTGTCCAAACTGAGAAAGAGAATTTTTCAATGTAAATACTGGAAGTTGGCTTCAAAATCTGAAAGTTTGGTGAATAACTAACACTAATCAACACCAAATGGAATCCCTTCTCCTCCCTCCACCTTCCCTCACCCGTCTAGCAAAGGCAGAATTCCCTGCCGGCTGCCTGATTGCCAACACTACCTCCAGAGAACTCACACACTCACAGGCTCTCAACTCCACTCCAAAATAAACCCCTATTCTCTGAGGCCAGAGAGCAAGGCACTTTTGATTTGGATCTCCCATGTGCCAGAATCTGAGCATCAGCATAGCTGCCTTATCTTTGTGCAGAGCAGTCAGTGCCAATTCCAACCTCTCCTGCATTTCTCTTCCAGCCTCCCTTGCCCCTGACCCATCCACACTAAGCAGCAGCAGCACCAGTTCTTGCTGCAGAATTACAGGTTTCCTACACTGTGAATCTGGTGTTTCTGTGGGGCATGAGCTACAAGCAAAAGTAAAAGCTCTATCTGCTAATAACAAGAGATAAATCTGCCTATTTCCCCCCCCCCCTCACCTTCATCTCCCACTATCAGACAACACCCTCAGGTATTTTGTACAACAGAGCGAAAGAATCAAAGGCTAAATTAATTCATGTGTCTGCTGAGATTTTATTAAGTGGTTAAACATCAACCACCATCACACCCTGAACTGGAAGGAAAAAAATCCCATAATACCACATCAAATGGAATGCCTTCTAGAAATCATAAAAGCTGCTTAAGAAATGAAAAGGGTTCAATATTTAAACCTCCTTTAATTTCTAGCTGAGCCAGAAGGAGCACAGAAGTGTGGTAGTGAACAACCCATTCAGTATCTCACTGCACCTCAACTGCTTTCTGTGCTGCTAGAAAGCTTAGGAGCACTATGGCCATTCATTCCTAATTCACAATCACTGATTCCAGATTTAAGGCACAGACTAAATCCTCCAGCTGACTAACAGACACCTTAGTCCCATTATCCTTAACATTTGTGATTTAAATGAGGTCAACAGCAGCCAGCTACTATCAATAACCGCTATTTTTTTACAGATAGTGCTGCAGATGTAAAATTCTGTTTCAAAGACAGCTCCATGTCTTGCTCTCATTAAGGATTTAAAAAAATTAATTATAGATGACAGACAAAGAAGCCAAGAGTTCATTCACTTGCTTCTGCAGATTTATTTAACAAAAGCCTCCAGAAACCACCTGGAAATCTGAGTACGTTGTAGCAACAAGAATGTGAAAAAAAATGGATCCGAGATAAGATTTCTTCAGAGTAAGGATGACTTGCACTTGCACAAATGCCTTTCCTCCAGATGGATACAAAACTGATTCACAGCTGGAGGAGCCTTTCAATCACGAGGTGTAAAAAGTAGAAGGGCAGCAACACCACAGTGCAATTACACAAAGTCTGGGCCTGGTGTTAAAATTCCAGGACCAGACGACAAATGGAATTTTAGGCCTGCTGAAGACATCTACCTGTGCCTGGTAGAGCTGCATCTTCTCTCTTTCTCGGCCTATTACACACAACAAAGGTCCCAAGAGCACGGCAAGTCTACATGACACGAGCCAATGGGCAATTTTGACTAGGGAGTCCAGGAAAACAAAATAAAAAGAAAGAAATTCAAGAGCTTAAAACTCTATGGGGAATGGATGGGCAAAATAACTTTAAAGGTGTGGCCAAGACACCCAAAACCCCAAACTTACACTATTGCTGCACAAGGCTGGGTTTCCAGGTGAGCAACCCCTCTAGGAAAGAGACTGTTTTGGACAACTTTAGGGGAAACTTCGCCCCGTGTATAAGCACAGTTAACAGAGACAACATAAAGGCAAAAACAGTGGTGATATTTGGTAAATTACCAATGTGCCACCACTCAAATGATCAAACCTAAAATACAGCAAAGACCCTTCCTTCAGATGCATCAAAACCAGATGGAGTCGAGATAGCTGACTTTTAACAACGAGGAGGGAGGGACTGCCTGAAGATACTCAGTTACTTTGTTCTGGAACAATCCCAGAATGGTTTGGTTTGGTTTGGAAGGACCTTAGAGATTATCCAGTTCCAACCTCTTGCCACAAACAGGGCCACCTTCCACTAGAAATTACACTACAGAGTTGACCAAGTTAGCTGATACAAAACTCAGGGATTTTTCCACAATAAACACGAGATTAGGAATTTAAAGCACCTGCATTTTACTCCACTAAAAGTAACAGCAGGGACTGCCACAATGACAACAAAAAAAGCCAAATACAAGTAACTGAGACACCAAATTACACTATATAAGTGCAATGTTGTTTTCAACCCAGCATTTTAACACTCTAAGAATTTAAACAAACAACGACTGGTAGTTACAGAATTCTTTTCATGTTGCATTGTATTCAGCTACAATGCAATTTCTGAGCCTTCCTCTAAACACAGGAGAAGAAGGATCAGAAAGCCTCCAAGCTGTATTTAGTTGGGTTTTCCACTGAATATTCTGGAAAAGGCAAAAAACACCACGTTTTTCAAATCAGAAAAACACACTGAAATGGAAACTGTCTCAGATACTGCAGCCTCAATAACCCCGACTTCGAAGCCAAAGCTTTCAAAAACACCTTTAGCCTTTCCTCGCCTGTTTGGGAGCAGAACCACCACACGGTTCCGCGCCGTGTTTCCCACGTTAACATGGCTCCCTCCCTCCCGAGCTGGAAAATGGCTTTGCTCCACCTCGAGACACGCCGGGCACTCCAACACGAGTTGCGCCCGGGCCCCGAGCACGGCGATAACTGCGCTCTGGCGGACCGCGGATCAGATAAAAACCAAAAACAACTAAGAAGGGCTTCCCACGCGCGGCGCAGCTGGCCCCGAGCGTGGCAAAGTCCCCCGAGGAGGAGGCGGCGCGGCCCGGCCCGAGGCGAGGCCCGGCCTGGGCATTGCAACACGCCGCGGGCGGGAGGGGCCGCGCCGGGCCTCGGGGGGCACCCACCGTGAGCGTGTCATCGATGTACAGCGGGATCTGCCTCTTCTCGAAGGGGAATTCCTCCTCGCCGTCCCGGCACACCGCCACCAGCCGCGCCATCGCCGCTGCCGCTGCTTCCTCCCCGCTGCTGCTGCTGCTGCTGCTGCTGCTGCTGCCTGCGGGCGGCCCAGCCCCGGAGTAAACACCCGCCGCGCTTCCCCGGCACACTTTCACCACAAACACAGCCTGCGCTCCGCATCGCCTGATTCACCACGGCCCGGCACGGGCACGGAGGCGGCGGGGAGGGCACCGGGCCGGGGGGGCATGGAAACCCGGCCTGGGGGGCACGGAGAGGGGCTGGGGGGGATGATGGAAATCCGGCGGGGGAATGGACCCCGAGGGGGGCATGGGAGGCCGGCGTGGAGGGGAATGGGATCCCAGCTTGGAGGGGCATGGGAACCCAGCAGGGGGACGCAGCCCAAGGGGGCACGGAAGGCCGGGGGGAGGACGCAGCGCAAGGGGTGGATGG
>VWZF01005393.1:508076-535670 GCA_013396755.1 Sclerurus mexicanus | reverse complement strand
AATGGACCCTGAGGGACAGGGCTGTGGGGAATGGACCCTGAGGGACAGGGCTGGGGAATGGACCCTGAGGGACAGGCCTTGGGGAATGGACCCTGAGGGAAAAGGGAGCAGAGTTCGGCCTTGTCAGGCACACAGTGGGGCTTTGGGTGTCCTGAGTCGTGGAATCGTAGAAGGAGACGGGTTGGAAGAGACCTCTGAGATCACCAAGGCCAACCCTTGATCCAGCACCACTATGATCCACTGTGATCAGCAGATCATGGCACAGTCTCATCTTAAAAACCTCCAGGCATGGAGAATCCTCCGCTTCCTTGGGCAGCCCATTCCAATGCCTCATTACCCTCTCTGTAAAGAATTCCTTCCTAATATCTAACCTAAACCTCCTCTGGCAGAGCTGAAGCCCATGCCCTCTTGTCTTACTGCTGGTTGCCTGGGAGAAGAGACCAAAACCCACCTGGTACACCCTCCTGTCAGGGCATTGTAGAGAGTGAGAAGATCAGGCTGAACAATCTCATAGCCAACAATCCTATTTAGCCAGGCTAAACAATCCTCAGCCTTTCCTCATAGCCCTTGTGCTCCAGACCCTTCCCCAGCCTCGCTGCCCTTCCCTGGACACGCTCCAGCACCTCAACATCCCTCCTAAATGGAGGGGCCAGAACTGGACTCGGCACTCGAGGGGTGGCCTCACCAGGCCCCAGTACGGGGACAGAATCACTTTCCTGCTCCTGCTGGTCACACTATTCCTGATCCGGGCCAGGATGCCATTGGCCTTCTTGGCCACCTGGGCACACACTGCTCATGTTCATGAGTTGTGCTCCATCCCTGTGGGCCCCTTCCAAGTCGGGATATTCTGTGAATTCACCCCAGATTCACCATCAGACTCGCCTCGGCCATCCCTGTGCTGGTCCCAGGCCAGGTGGGGTGAGATGGAGTTGCTCCGCCTGGGGGATGCTCTGCCTGCAGCGCCCCAGTGCTGAAATCCTCTGGCTGCCTCCATTAAACAGCAAAAAAAAACCAAAAAACAAACCCAGAGCCTTTCTTGAACTATTAAATAACCCAGCTGATGTGTTCATTCTTGTTTCGTGTGTGTATATAGACACTGAAGTCCTCACAAGAAAATGCAGGGGAGGTAATTAAGGAGCAGGGCTTTCTCTTTTCTCCCCCCTTGTGTCTGCATAAAACCCGTCTTTAGTGGAGGAGTTAATTTACTCGAGCTCCTCGTGCAGCATCTCTAACGGGAACGTGGCGCTGCACAGTTTGCAATCTGTGTGTTTTCTTCTTTTCCTGCAGCAGCAAAGCTGGCATTTTGTAATGAGGGATATTTTCTAACACCAGAGCCCTGGGAGCAATCTGAACCGAGGTGAACTGTCTTTGCAAGGATGGGCGTTCCTGTGTCACTTCAGCCCCTCCACTCTCAGAGCGTGGTTGGACCACGCTTGACAAACAGCAGTGCCCAAATTTTGTATTCTTGGAGTGCACATTGATGAAGTATGTATGCAAATCACTATTATATTTCATACCGTTTGTATCCATGGATTTATTATCTTTTTTAAGTTGCTGGAACACTTCTTTGTTATCTACAGCACAGTGCAAGGCAGCCTGCCCCTTCCTGCATTCATTTGCATGCCCCTCTTTGCCTGGAAGAAATACCTGTTCTCTAGGATATGGTGGCTTTGAAATAAGATACTGCCTGCAATCCTCATTGTAACATTTGACTTCAAAAGAGACAGCACTGGGTTGAAAGGGAAGGCATGCTAAGGAGCCGATCCTTAAAAATAATGAGATTTCTTAAGAAGCTACTAATGTTTAACAAAAGGTTAGGGATAAATGTAATCAGCTCTGCCCTCCCATCACATTTTTTCTATCTTGCAGCCCTACCAAAAGGTTATTTGGTGGAATTACGGCAGCAAAGGCAAAACAATTTGCTTTCCCAGTCCTCTGATTTACTGCTATTGAAGTCAGCGGGATGCTATGGTTGAACCATTTTACTGTTCGTAGTTGAAATATCTTAAGCTTATGTTAATTATGTAATAACTAAATACAAGTTTCCTTTTTTTTAAATATATCTTTGGTCTGTACAAGGTTACTTGTCTAAACACAGCCCAGAGTGAAGTGAAATGTCGTGTTCCAGTTCCAACAGCTCTGGAGGTGTGTGGAGAAAGCGGGGTCAGTGTTCATTGCTCACATCTTTTCAACCCCATTGCAGTGCTGTTTGCTCGTACAGACCCTGCCGTCAAAGAATGCCCACTTGCATTTCTGGGCTCTTTCAGGGGCCTGGGTAATTATCTGTATTCATGGGCTGAACATTCAGCATTAATAACCACGCTGGTTGCTTCAGGGCAGAGCTCGTTGCATTTGTTATCGACAATAAGCAGTGAGAATTAATTGTCCCTCATTAATTCAGTGGTGAACAACTTGCAGAATCACAGAATCATTTAAGCTGTAAAAGACTTCCAATATCCAACCTGTGACTGATCCTGATCTTGTGACCCAGCCCAGAGCTCTGAGTGCCACGTGCAGTCATTCCTTAGACACCTCCAGGGACAGGGACTCCAAACCTCCCTTCCAATGCTTGACACCCCTTTCCATGAAGAAGTTCCTTCTGTTTTCCAACCTGCACCTCCCCTGCCACAACCAGATCCCCTTGGTTTGCTGGCTCCAGTCCTGGCACTGGCACCACCATCCCACTGCCTGTGTGGAGCTCCCAGGGCTCTGCACAGACACTCCAGACCTCCCACGTCATTTCTGCTTCACCAAGTGGAGTTGGCACCTGGAGAGTTTGTGCTTGTCCAGACACAACTCTGCTTGTCACACCCAATTAATGCCTTGGTTCTGAATCACACCGATAGACTTGTGCTCACAGGCAGAACTCATTGCAGGGCTCAGGCTTTAAATATTTCAGAAATTAAGATCCATGTTTAATTCTGCATAAATGAGTAGTGCCATTCGGTTCACAAGAGAGGCCTTTCTTCCCTCGGCAAGGCTAGAAAGTGTTTTAAAATAAGTACATGCACCAGTTACCAGAAAACCCTGCTGTAAACTGTGACAACTGTTTCTAAGACAGTGTTGCCAGTTATGGCATTTGTCCCCAGGATAATACAGGCTGCATTTCTTTAATTGTAAAGACCACATGGCTTTACCTTGGGAGCAAAGAAGCATGAGCACAGCATGGCCACAGCCCGTAATCCTCAGCCTTCACCTTTGCATCGGCCAGGGGATAAGAGAACCTCATAAATACAAGAATCTTCCACAGCATGGGTGCCGTAAGGAATCTGATTTAGAGGCTTAATCTCCAAAGGTTTTATGATTCATCACATTTGATAGACAGCAGAAATATGAAATATGGCCCATGTGCACGGCTGTAACTGGACTGACATCAGCCATCTATCATCAACTACCATTTGTATTCTAAAGTATTTATATCCCATTATTGAATTTTTCACAATCTTTAAATGTATTTCTCTTCTCAACAACTTTAGGAGGTTCAGGAAGAATGGTCACAGTCAGGAAAGGGAACAAAGAGGAAGTTCTGCTCTGACCTTGCAGGAAAACTGAGAAAGAAGCTGAGCACATCCCTTGCCAAGACTCTGCCACTGCATTATGCTTCTTTCCATTTGCACCCTGTTTGTTTGCTAATAAAAGTTAATCCCAAATATTCCCCCTTGAAGACATCTCAGCTGTCAAAATACAGTATGCAATGAGCTGCTGTTTAAAATAATTTTACAGACAAGTAGGTGGACCTTGAGTACTTTCAAAGTAGAGCTGAAGTCCCTATTTTACAGCGTTTCCAAAGATGAGCTGTCACAACGTGCTGGTCCTGCAGTTTGGGGGCGAATTAGTTCGGGATCTTTGTATTTTCTCATAAAAGGCTGTGCTGCTCTTATTATCTGCACCACAACTTCCAACAACTGTTTTAGGAATTCATCTGCAGTAGAGTTTATCCTTCAGAGCATCACACTTTATCCAGGGTCTTCATTTGCATTCATCAGTGAGGATGGAAATAAAATTTAGCTTTAATTCAAAGGCTAATTTAGATTTCAGTATGTGATTAACATTCCACATACAATTACTACCATCAAAGTCAAGCATATGCATAAATCTTTGCAAGACTGGGGCCAAAAACATTTTCAAGTATCCACTTATTCAATACATTTTGTATAAAGAATTATTCTTACCTATTATTTATTCCAGGGCCTTAACTAGGTAAATCTTGACACAGTTAAGCCTCTCTCTCTCTATAATTACTCATTTTCTTACTTTACATCTGGCTTCTCCTCCATACATCGTTACCTAATTCCAGCAGCCCTTGGGTATGAGCACAGTTCACTCTCTCTAAATACAGTGTACTCTTAGGAGCAGCAGGAATATTCAGCAATCTCAAAAGTTTTCAGGAAAACTTGTAACAATTCCCAACAGGAAACAGACTGACTGTATAATCTGGTAAAATGGATCATTAAAAAATAATCAATACTAAATAATAAAAAGCTATACTAAATTATAAATTATTGCAACACATACAGGAAAAATACTAATTTTTCCATTAAATACCATCATTCAGCTACAGCAAACAAAGTCCAACTAGTCCACTCAGAGTGGAATCACCAAAACTTTAATACTATATTTTTGGCGTGCAATATATACATAACTAAACAGTTAAAAAACATATACAAGTGCAATATGCATAGTGCAAAGGCAGCCTTGCTGTGGATTGTATCTACCAGGATATTCACAGCACCAGTCATAACATTTGCTAGCAAGAAAAACAGCAGTTGATTTTTGTTAATTGCACTGATCAGGCAAAGGTGTGGCAGCTTCTCTTCCCTTCCCACCCGCACGGCCTCTGTTCCAAGCTTTTTATTGGGATTAGGGGGCTTCACGACACTCCAGCAGCAGGGCACGCTGGACCCCTTCACCAGCAGCTTTGTGAACACCAAGGTGAGATCAGTGGCCACAAAGAGGGCGAATAACATCAGGCAGTGAGCAGTGACCCAGAGGCAGAAGGAGAGGTTGGCCATGCGGCGGGACACGGGGTCTGCGTGCGCCTGCGACACGTGAAGGAACGCCAGCAGCGCCACAACTGCCCTGGCCAAAACCCACAGCGCCCCGAGCCAGCCCCTCACCGAGCTCCTGCGCTTCAGCAGCCACAGCCCCACCTGGACACTCGCCAGGTAAATGGCCAGATAGCCAAAAAGAGAGAGCAGCCCTTCCCTGTTGGCATCCAGAAATCCAGCCCTGCTGTCTGTGCCGCCGCTCCCGTGCAGGAGAAACGCCTTCAGAGAAGTAGTGTTAAGAATGAGCTGATAAAGAACAGCCACAGTCAGAGCCAAGATCCAAGACTTATTTTTCGGAAACACGGTTAAAAGTAGAGATGCTGCAAGTCTCACAAATGCCAAGGTGAAGAAGAAATTCCAGTGCACTCCGTACTCCGACGTATGTTCATGGTACTCTATAGATTTAACGCTCAGCAGTCGCCCAACGCCGAGGGAAATCAATGGCCAAACGGAAAAGAACTGCCTGGCCAGGTTGGAGAACTTTGGTTGTGTCACACAGGGCTTCTGTCGAACCTCAGGACAAACGAGAGCGTTGCCAAAGATAAAAGCTCCAACGCCCAGATCCATAACTCCTGTGCCGTAGGTCTCGGCTTTGGCGTATCGCCTGGGATACTGCGGGAAATCCACAGCTAAGATGCTGATGGATGTCAGCACATTGACATAAACACGGAACACAGTTATTGCTGGAATGTGGTCAGGGTCCAAGTATGTCTGCTGGAACTCTTTTACGATTTGCCCAAAGGGCACTCTGGTCTCCTGTTTTCTTTGGCTGTATATTTTGGAAAACGTTCCGGCGCAGAAGGCAGCGAGGATAACTGGCATGAAAAAGATGATTGGAGACAAGACCGTGCAGGAGAAGAGGAGAGGAGATACGAGCACCAGGAAGTCCAGCAGCAGGCTGTGTGTCCTGGAACTTGGAGGTTTTCCATAGTGCAGGTAGTGCAGGATCAGGAGGAGCCCTCTGCAGAGCAGGCACAGTGGAGCCAGGGACAAGCCCACGGAAATCTCCAGCAAACTTGTTCCGTTCAGGTTGCTGATAAAGGCTTCTTTCAGCTGCTTTTGGGACATCCTTCTGTCTTCCTCTGAAAACACAAACGTGAACTCGAGTTAGTTTTGTAGAACAGGATGCTCGGAGCTTCTTAAAAAGGAATCTGAGGAAGCAGTTCATTAAAACGAAACGGATGAAACGAAACGGATTTCAGAGGTTACTGAGTTACTTTTCAATTTAAAGGAACCCCAGCACTGGCCTGGGAAGCCGAGCAAGGCACAGGCACATGGAAGACTTGAGCAACCTCCAGCATTGTCCATCCTGCTGCGTTCCAGCAGGATTCCTCCTGTATTTCTGCTCAAGATCTCAAAATATCAAACACTCCACCGAACACTCACGTTGTGAATAACCTCACCGTACGTCCTGCTCCGTAGAACACACCTTGCCATGTTCTCTCACAGCGTAAGAGGAACAGCTGTGTAAAAGCGGGACCTTAAGGACCCTCGCGTTGCCGGGTCAGCACAGCCCCCGCAGGACACCCGGCACCTCGAGCGGCTCCTCAGGCAGCCCCAGCCCAGCCCTGGGCACATCCACAGCCCCCGTTACCAGGTCAGCCCCGGGCGGAGCGGCATCTTACCGGGCACGGCCACGGGCACGGGGGGCTCGCACCCCGCGGGGCTCGCACCCGGCGCCGGCTCTATGGCCAGTGCTGGGGCCGGCTCTGTGGCCAGCTCTGTGTCCGGCTCTACGGCCGGTGCTGTGGCCAGTTCTATGGCCGGCTCTGTGACTGGCTCTATGGCCGGCTCTATGGTCCGTTCTATAGCCAATTCTGTAGCCGGCTCTATAGCCAATTCTATGGCCCGTTCTATAGCCAATTCTGTGGCCGGTTCTATGGCCAGCTCTATAGCCAATTCTGTGGCCGGTTCTATGGCCAGCTCTATAGCCAATTCTCTGGCCGGCTCTATAGCCAATGCTATGGCCGGCTCTATAGCCAATTCTGTGGCCGGCTCCCTGGCCGGCTCTATAGCCAATTCTATGGCCGGCTCTATAGCCAATTCTGTGGCCGGCTCTATAGCCAATTCTGTGGCCGGCTATCTGGCCGGCTCGATAGCCAATTCTGTGGCCAATTCTGTGGCCGGCTATCTGGCCGGCTCGATAGCCAATTCTGTGGCCAATTCTGTGGCCGGCTGTCTGGCCGGCTCGATAGCCAATTCTGTGGCCGGCTCTCTGGCCCGTTCTATAGCCAGTCCTATGGCCGGCTCTCTGGCCAGCATCGCCCCGGCCCGCCCCGGCGCGCAGGTAAAGCCCGGCCGCGCTCGCCGCCCGCACTTTCGCCAGCGGAGCCGCTTCCGCAGCTCCCCGTTCCTCTCCCTATTCCCCTCCCCGTCCCCTCCCCGTTCCTCTCCCTATTCCCCTCCCCGTTCCTCTCCCTATTCCCCTCCCCGTTCCCCGCCCCACTCTCCGCCTCCTCCGCCCGCCGCTGCCCCGCTCCGCGCCCCGGCCCCGCTGCCGACCGCGGTAAGTCCGGCACCTTCCCGCCCGTCCCATCCCGTCCCGTCCCGTCCCATTCCATCCCGTCGCCTTCCATCCCCTCCCATCCCGTCCCATTCCATCCCGTCCCATTCCATCCCGTCCCGTCCCGCAGCCCGCCCGGTTCCCCCCCCGNTGGCCGGCTGTCTGGCCGGCTCGATAGCAAATTCTGTGGCCGGCTCTCTGGCCCGTTCTATAGCCAGTCCTATGGCCGGCTCTCTGGCCAGCATCGCCCCGGCCCGCCCCGGCGCGCAGGTAAAGCCCGGCCGCGCTCGCCGCCCGCACTTTCGCCAGCGGAGCCGCTTCCGCAGCTCCCCGTTCCTCTCCCTATTCCCCTCCCCGTCCCCTCCCCGTTCCTCTCCCTATTCCCCTCCCCGTTCCTCTCCCTATTCCCCTCCCCGTTCCCCGCCCCACTCTCCGCCTCCTCCGCCCGCCGCTGCCCCGCTCCGCGCCCCGGCCCCGCTGCCGACCGCGGTAAGTCCGGCACCTTCCCGCCCGTCCCATCCCGTCCCGTCCCGTCCCATTCCATCCCGTCGCATTCCATCCCGTCCCATCCCGTCCCATTCCATCCCGTCCCATTCCATCCCGTCCCGTCCCGCAGCCCGCCCGGTTCCCCCCCCGCCCCGGGGCTGTCCCGGGGCTGTCCCGGGCACACGCGGCCCCGGGCGGAGCCGCTCTGGGATCCCGGCACACACAAGGAGCGGCCCCGGGCCGAGTCCCTCGGGATCCCGCGGCACAAAGGGCACAAAGGGCCTCCCGGGAAAGCGGGGGGGACACGGCGGGGCGTGGGATACCGGGACGGGGTGCCCTGGGCTCCGCGGGCGTCGGCTCCGGCAGCGAACCTGGTCTGGGGGCGGGTTCCATGCCAGGGAAGAAGGAAATAAGGGGTTGAACAGGGAATGGAATGGCATGGAATGGCATGGAATGGCATGGAATGGAATGGAATGGAATGGAATGGAGTGGAACTAAATAGAAGAGAATGGAATGGAATAGATTGGAATGGAACTAAATAGAAGAGAATGGAATGGAATGGAATGGAATGGAATGGAATGAAATCGAATGGAGTGGAACTAAATAGAAGAGAATGGAATGGAATAGATTGGAATGGAACTAAATAGAATAGAAGAGAATGGAATGGAATGGAATGGAATGGAATGGAATGGAATGGAATAGAGTGGAACTAAATAGAAGAGAATGGAATGGAATGGATTGGAATGGAACTAAATAGAAGAGAATGGAATGGAACAGAAATTCGAATGGGATTAGAAATAGAATTAGAAACAGAGTGGAAGTAATGGCAGTTTCAGCTGCTGGAAGGACAGAATCCTTCCTGGCTCTGTGACCACAGAAATCCAAAGGGCTTGGCTCACCTTGGGCTGGCTCCCACAGCTCTTCAGAGGAAGCAGGAAGGGCACAGCAGCCTATCTCCTTTCTGCTGCAGCACAAACTTCTCTGAGTCACTGCCTTTCCAAAAGCACTGGCTCTTCTGATGCCATCAGACCCACAAATCTTTCCTATGTGTCCAAACAGGAGGAATTTAACAGAAAGTTGTAATTTCTTGCCCAGAAACCTTGTTTTATTAATTCAAGAGAAACAAAGCATTTTACTCCTGATGTAAGGAAGGAGACATTATTCTCCCCAAATAGCTCTGTTTGCAGGGGCAGCAGAACACATGACCATCCCTCTGACAGCCTGGGTAGGCTTCCAGTATTGCTTGGGTCCCACTGGGATCAGTAATCCTGTCTGAAGCCTTGGTCTTAGCTTCTGGGACCCTCTGCAGAATATGTCCAGAGTTACTTGGTTCTAAATGCCTTTTTATTTTCTTTTATTTAAGCATTCTTCAGCCTGATTTGAATGAAGTACCTTAAAAGTCCTCTCCAGTGTTCCCATCCCCAGGCCTGGACAAAATGCCAAAGCAGGTAAAGAGAAAACCAGGAATTGTGTGTGTTAATTAAATTTTACTGCCAGGAAAGAATTCTTGGCTTATTTCCATGCACTCAAGATTAGGTAATTACTAATAAATATTCAGCCCTACTTCATGAATTGACTGGACCTATTTACTGTGGTTTGGAGCTGTGTTACCAACACCAGGCAGTGATCTTTGTTGTGCCCTTGGCTCTAAGAGGGCAGGTGTTAATGCCAGTGCCAAGCACGTCCTTCAGAGTATTTATTCAGTAGAATGGACGCAAGAGCTGTGCAGAGCAGGTATCTGAAGTGATTATATTTTCAAATATTGTTTTACTTTTGGCTAAGCAATCACCATCTCTTCTCAACCAAAGTGATGCTGAGCAGGGGAGCAAAAATAAGCCTTCAGTATCAGTTGCACAGTGGACTTAACTTGGCAGGTGCCAGTGTAACACAGGAACACGTGGGGGGCACAGGAAGGATGGGAAACTGGCAGCCACTCCTCATGCCCATGGAGTGTTTGGTAATTGTGTGTGTCTGCTCTGAAAGCAGCACGTTGCTTACTGCTCATTCAGAGGGGAATAACAGGAATCACTTGGATGGCAATGCTTAACTGTGTTGCTAAGCTTTTTTTGGCCCTTACTGTGTAAAATTTTGTATTACTGGAAATGAAATGCTGTCTGCAAAAGGTAATAATGCTCCTAAATGGGTACATTATTGTAGCTTTTTTTAACAGAAATGTGTTAATGGGCGTTTACAGTATATTTTCCCCCTTTTTAATAGCTCATGTAGTGGGAATGCTGCTAACTAAATTTAGCATTTTCTGTATAAACTTGGTTAACTTGTAATACAGGTGAGCAGGGTTAGCTTGGAGGAATTCCTGCCAAGGAGAAGGAGAACAGAAAAGGACTATCTAGAGTGCAAAAATCAGGACTGGCACCTTTTCCCTTCCTTAGTTTCTTTTCAGAAATGACAAACAGGACTGGAACCTCTCTTTTAGTTTTCCATTATGTTTGTACAACACACGTGTCCTTCCAACCAATACTGTCAAGGACATGGGAGCCCAGAGGCAAAGATTTGAATACTCTCAGTGATTCAGAGGGGACAAATCTTGAGCTGATGCAGGCCAGCTCTTCCAGCACCACCATTTCTCTCCCCTGGCTGTGGGGTGGGCACTCTGCAGCTTCACTCCTGGGGCCCTCGGTCTCTGATCTGAAAATGAAAGTCTCTGCTAAGAAAACTGCAGTTGTGTTGGGGCACAGTTGGACATGGGAGCAGTGGAAGAGCTGGAATAGTGGATGAGATGAAAGTCCAGCTGTATCCAGCCTTTGACTGGTGCTGATCTGACATCCCCTCCAGGAAAATGGCCAAAGAGGAGATTCTGTCATCCAGCATGACCTCAATGAATCATTTGAAGAAGAAGTTAGAGCCTTCCTCAGCGATGAAGAGAAACTGCATCTTTTTGATGACCTCACGAAAGTTAATCCAGTGACAACCACAACAGGTAGGAGCCAGGGGAGGATCTCCTGAGGAATCACTTTCCCTGGCTACTGATCTGTGGTAGCTCCTGCTCTCATTGCATTGACACTGTCATGAGTTAAAGATTCAAAGCCTATTAAAGCCCGTTCTGAGCCTTTGAAAGTCACACTTACCAAGCTGTGCATGCAGAGCTGCCGTGGGTGCTGTTAGCTCAGGAGTGGCTGGGAGTGAACACCAGCGCAGGACCTTGGCATTGCAGTTTGGCATTATCTGAGCGTACCAGAAGATGAGCTCTAACTTAGATTCCAAATACATCCATGAAATTGGTCTTCAAAACTAAATTCCTCCCTCAAGTTTTAAAGATGATGCTGTTAGGGGAAGTTAGAGCCTGTTCTTAGCAGAGATGGGGAGTTCTTGCCTGTTTGTTCTGCAAGGGAACAGATTTGTCTTCTAGGACTGTGTGGGAGGAAAACAAAGTAGGATTTATTGAATGGAATAGCACATCCCTTAAGATTTTTTAAAAATAAGGGCAACTTTTAAAGACATTGTTACATATATTAGACCCATATCTCTCTCTTGATCACCCCATTCTCTACTAAACAGGTAACACACGTGAAGATTTGTGTTCCAGACAGGCACAGGATGAGTCAAATACACTTTGCAAAAGGTGCTAACAGAAGGTGTGTTTTTCAGTTCTGAAATGTCTTCAAGCAAGATACAGAGTCAACTTCTTTTATACAAATGCCGGCTGCAGCCTGGTGGCTTTAAATCCATTCCAGCCTTTCTCCTGCCTCTATTCACCTGAGCTGATGAGAGAGTACCACGTTGCACTTCATCCTCAGGTAATGCTTATATTTGAAATAACTGTCCTTCTGCAGAACCTACATGTCAAGTTTTTCTAGATCTATACAAGTAAAATACTCCTAAAGGCTAAAACCCATTTCTAGTGAAATATTAGTTCTGTTAAAAGAACAGTACTGGTGTCAGGTAAATGTGAGATTACCTCTGCTGTCCATTGCTGTAGAATTGTGCAATTACTGTTCTTTTAAATATGAATATTCTCTTTCACTGCCAGGATTTAAAACCTCACATCTTTGCAGTGGCTGAGCAAACCTACAGAAATGTCCAAAACCAGATGGACCCTGTGAACCAGTCTATCATTGTCAGTGGAGAAAGTGGTGCTGGGAAGGTGAGAAAATTCCTTTTTGTGACATTGCTCTTAAGTTTTGAGATCCGCCAGTGATTCATAGTGCAGTGAATGAGCACAGATGAATTAAAACCCCCTCTGATGGAGCACATAGCCAGTCTGCTCCAGTGTGACTCTCCTGAAATATGTGTGAAGCATTAAGTGATTGCTGCAGTTAAACACACTCTGCTTAATATAGCTGCTCTTCAGGTGACATCTGTCATTTCTGGGAGGGCTGGGCTTGAATCTTTCAACAGCAACTGCACCTGAGTTAATGCCTCAGCCTGGTCTGTAGGGAGCTCCTGTGGGTCTCAGCAAACTCTCTGCAGAGACTTAGATGGAGCAGAGAGTTTAGATCCTGTCCTGGGCCCTCCTGTGATGGCCCATCCTTGTTGAGGTCAATATTGAGGGTATTTTTAAACCTGAGAACAAAATGATTTGCTGGGTGTTAATGACTCAAACTCCATTTATATTCACTTCATCTTAAGACATTGGCTGTTAATTCTAGCTGAGCTTCCAGATGGTGACATCTCAATAAAACTGCCATTCAGCAAAGCACTCCCACTCCAAGAGCATTTCAATGTGTGTCTGTGGCACAGAGTTTCCACTGAACCAGAGCTCTAAGCTTGACACAGTTGCTCTCTTCAGCCTCATCACCAGCTGCACACTGTGTTTCCAGACGCCAGCACTGTTCTCTGACTGACATAACTAATAACATGCTAAAAACAAGGACCTATTGTCAAGCCTCTCTCTTGCAGACCTGGACCTCTCGCTGCCTTATGAAGTTCTATGCCTCTGTTGCTGCTTCAGCTATCTCCCCAAAAGGCAGTGAAACTGTGGAAAGGATAGAGAAGAGAGTGTTGGATTCCAACCCTGTCATGGAAGCATTTGGTAAATGAGGCGTTTTTAAGAGCGAAAAGAAGTCATGGCCACTGTGGGAGTTTTCTTTGTTAGTACCCAAACCCAAGCTATCCCTTGGTCCTCTCCTTAAAAACAAACTCTCAAAATGCAGGATCAATTCACCCTTAGTATCTGTACGTCCTGCATGGGGGAGTGGAGCTGCTCTGATTGTTGTGTACCTGTCACTGGCAATTCCACAGGCAACGCGTGCACCCTGCGGAATAACAACAGCAGCCGCTTTGGGAAGTACATCCAGCTCCAGCTGGACAGGTAACAGTGACTCTGTAACCCCTACCATCGCCTTGTTCCCTTAAATCTGTTGCTGAAGTCTGCCGCAGAATATTCCATCTGTCTGGAGTGTATTTTGGTTTGCTGGCAGCTTATACTGTTATTAGTTCCCTTTGTTCTTCTGCAAGCTCTCACCCTGATCTCTCAAACAGAGCAGTGCAAGAACAGAGATGCAGTTAAGAACTGTGAATAAAATATGAAATTAGGCTTGCACAAAACTGAAGGTGAACTGCAAAGCATTCACAGTCAGCTGGTAGCATAAAACACAGCACCTATGGATTCTATGAAGAGGTTTTGTTGAAATCTTTGCTCTTTTTCCCCCTCCAGATTCCACCACCTCAGTAGTGCTTCCATTCAGACTTTCCTTTTGGAGAAGACCAGAGTTGCCTATCAGGCCCCCAATGAAAGAAACTTTCATATTTTTTATCAGGTTTGCCTTCAGTTAATTTTGCTGGCTATTTCTGACAAACAGTGGGCATGAAATCACCAGATTTAGCACCGTTGCAACTTTGAATAATTAACAGTTTCCCTGTCTGCCAGGCTTCCAAATTAAATCACCCTCCCTTATGTTATTCTTCATTGCCAGCTGGAAATACCAGAGGCACAATTCAGTCTTTACCTTGTTTTCTGTCTCCAGATCACAAAAGGTGCTACTGCAGAGGAGAGGCTGGAGTGGAACCTTCCAGAAGGGGCTGAGTACCGCTGGCTGCCAAATTCTGAAAGAAACTTAGATGGTAAAGAGTAGTTTCACTGTCCGTTAATAAGAGCTGGGACTTCAAAGGACACAGACAAAAATATGTCCCGTTCACTGCCATGACCCAGGGCCACCTGCACTAATGGGATCCTTTTGAAGTTTCACTTTGCACTATTAAATCTTAAAACTCAGTCACCTGGCTTAAAACAGCTGCTTCTGGCTGGTGAATTTGCATCTCTGGGCTGTGTTTGGAAACTGTCTTGTCTTTGGATGTGCTTCAGCTGCCTCCCTGGAGAGCCACAGAGGCAGCACTAAGTGAAGGGACTCGGTTCTCCAGCCTGTCCTGAGGGATTTACCCAAACAGCATCTGGCTTCCTTGGTCTCCTTGGAGAATTCCAGCTGACCTGGCTGTGGTGCAGTGTCCTGCTTGCCCGTGTCTATGTGCGTGGCTTTCTTTTAAAGAGCACTTGTTTGGCTTTTCAGAGGACTGCTTCGAGGTGACCAGAGCTGCAATGTTTCACTTGGGCATCGACCGCTCCACGCAGAGCAATATTTTCAAGGTCAGGTACAAAGCAGGGACACCACGAGGCTCCTGAGGACTTTTGGAATATCTTTTTAGTGTGGGATTGCTGCAGAAGTAGATCTGTGTCAGTGTAGAGCATGGGCTGGTTGGTGCTCCTGGAGTCACACTTCAGGTGGCACAGCCAAATATTAGACCTTCATAAAAGCCTCCACCTGAGAACTGCAGTCTTCCTTCAGGAATTGCAGCATTAGGGATTCACATAGAAGGAATCTTGGAATCTGTTTGCTTCTTTTTGTGCAGAAATATTTTGCCTTGTGCTGTTCCTGAAGGCTCAGAGGACATTGCCCTGGAGGGGAGCTGTTTTAAAAACCTCAACTGCTGATTATATTTCAGGTATTATCAGGCCTTCTCCACCTTGGGAACGTCCAATTCTCTAATGCAGTGGATGAATCTCAGCCTTGTGAACTAGAAGACAAAACCAAAGGTGAGGCAACAACCACGCCATGCTCCAGAGTCGTGTTATCTCAGTGCAGGTGCCTGATGGAAAGCATTACTGCACTCTTCTGCTGATAGGAGACTGTCCAGGTCACGAGCAGACCAGAACTTCAGCTTGTTTTTGTGATTAAACAAAACTCTAATGCTCCCCTGCTCTGAGATAATATCCTCCCATGACAGGTCAAGGCAACTGCAGCATTAGACAGTCATTTGAGCAGGATTGTTGGCAGAACAGTGACTCTGGATCACAGTCTTTCTCTGACATCACAAGACTTGCAGAAATCTGACCCAGAGTGGAGAGCAGGGCACTTAACATGAAAGCTTTGAAGTTTTCAGGATGAAGACTTAAACTTAGTAACAGCAAACCTGTTAAATTGCAGCATAAACATAGGTTGTTCTTTAGGAGGCTTGTGGGTCTAGTTTTCCTCCAGAACCAGAAACTGTCCTGAATAGTGAAGTTTCCTCCTATGATTTCACATGCTCTGAGTTCACACCACTTAATATTCAAACAGTTTTTCATGCAGCTCAGCTTAGCAAGAACTTAAATGCTTTGTTAGCAAATACTCATTCTTCTACATTTCCTTACTATCCCCCAAGCCCCTGTTTTTTTCTGGTCACGACTGTTTGATTCATCTAGATTTCAAGCTCTCTGCTCAAAAAAGGTGAACAAGAAACAAAGACTAGAGAGACTACAAAATGCCAAATTCAGTGTGGCAAATTTCAGAGCTTTTTGGTATTGTTTCATTTTAAATGGAGTACCTGAAATTCTAGGGCTCCTCTGCATCCAAATTAAGAGTCTGGTCTTGCAAAACCTGCTCCCAAGTTTGGGTAAAAGGATCCAAAATCCACATTTAAGTTGGTGAGCCCATGGAAGCGCCATTTTCCTACACTATCTCTAGGCCTTCCATAACTTAAAGGGGCTGCGTTCCTTTGCCATGCCAGGTAACCTTGCAGTGTTTGTTCTCCTGAACAAGGTTTTGTGAAGACCACTGGAGATCTGCTGGAGATCCCTGTGGAGGAACTGCTGGAATCATTGAGGATTCGGACCATAACTGCTGGGAAACAACAGCAAGTGTTCAAGAAGCCATGCTCCAGAGCTGAGTGTGAGACCAGGAGGGACTGCCTGGCCAAAGTCATCTATGCCAAGTACGGACATGCCAGTCCATGGGACTTCTGTGAGGGAAGAGGGGGCCAGAGGGATTTACTTCCCCTGGCTTTCTGCTTGGGTTCAACAACGTAACCCTCCCTGCCCCTCTCAACACCCCTCGAATCTGTTGGACACTGACAGTATCTGACAGATCCTTCAGAGCGCTGCTGTTTCAGGGCAGAAATTTCTGTTCCTTCCAAGTGACGCTGGCAGAAACAGCAGCAGAACATCATGCTCTGGTTGCTGTAGGCAAGCAGCTTCCAACTAATCCCATTGTCATTGCAGGTTGTTTGAATGGCTCGTTTTGGTCATCAATGAAAGCATCTATGCGGATCCATCAGTGTGGACCAGCTTCATAGGTATGGAAATTCCATATTCCACCCTGGTTTAACTGAAAGTCCTTCAAGGTACTCCGAAACTAAAGCTCACTGTCTTCCCATGTTCCTTCTAGGTTTGTTGGATGTTTATGGTTTCGAAGCCTTCCCTGAGAACAACTTGGAGCAGCTTTGTATTAACTATGCCAACGAGAAACTGCAGCAGCACTTTGTAGCACACTACCTGAAGGCACAACAGGTAAGGCCCCCTAAGAGAAAAGTCTTAAAAAATCTAATTTTAAAATAGCATCTTCTGTCACTTTAACTGTATTTCTGTGCCTCTGGTCAGACTGCAACCTTCAGTCAGTAAGCTGTGCCACAGAAACCAGTGGGATGTAGCAGTGCCTTTTTAAAGAGGGCAGTGTGGGGCAGTTGGTGGGATGACACAGCTTTCTGTCTTGGGACTGGAAAGCTGTTCCCGGTTATCCAGCTCCACTGGCTCTCTGCCTCTTAAACTGTTTGTTTCTCCTCAAAGAGCTGAACACTTCGAACTAAATTCTCAAGGTAAGTGCAGCCTCAGTTGAGGTTCTCTTGGAAGCTGCTGCTTATAACCATGTGAATTCTCTTCATCAAGCATAACGTCCCTAAATGGGTGGGGAGCCTCCAGACTGAGCTCAGTGTGCAGGCAGAGCCCCAGAGAGCCCTGTAACCCCAACCCCAAGAGCACGTGGGACCCGTGGAGGCCTCCTGCTGCAGGGCAGCAGCTCCAGGAGCCAGCTGTTGTGTTGGCACCTGTACAACAAATGTCCATCAGTTTTTGGGTTTTTCTAAGGAAGTTCACAAATCACCGTGTTCCACAGTAGAGGAGGCATTTGCACCACACTGAAGACACTGCAGTCCCTTGCCTAACTCCCACACTGCTAATTCCAGTCCCCCGGAGTGCTCTGGAAGGGCCAGAGTCCCTGCCAGGGCTGCTCCAGTTCCTCCACAGTGCAGCCACATTACCACAACGCTCTTTGCCATTAACTGCAATCTGGGAAATTATTTTCTTCATGGCACCAGCATGCTGGCACCTCCTGCCTCACATGGTTTTGTCAGTTTGTCCAGGAGCTAAGTATTTCTTTGACTGCAGTTTGTACTTTCACATTCCCAGGCTTTTTTCCCTGCCTGCCCTCATCGGTGTGCCAGGGGTTAATGGTCAGCGAAGATGGAAACCAAGTTCAGGCACACAATGACTTGCCTTGAAACTGATCCATGACCTCTGTTTGCAGCTCCCCTCCCAGTCACTGCCTGCCCTCTTACCTCTCTGCATCTGGCTGTGTCCCAAACCACTTAAATGCCATTAGTGGCTGTGCTGAGCAAGCTTTTGGCAGGAGACTCCTAAAATAACTGCCCAGAGCTTGTGCTTGTTAAACACTCCTGACAGTTTGTCCTGTAATTCAGTATAAATGTTGTACAGATTATTACAACCAGTATCTTTCTGTGCTTCCTCTCAGATCAGGCTTTAAATGGAGCCCAGTTAGTAAAGCCTGGCACACAATGGTTGGTTCAGGGCTGTGTCCCAGTCTAAGGAAGGAGTTCTGCATGTTCCTTGCCCTTCAGGGCAAATCTCAGCACAGCCAGGACAGGCTTTGTGTGACTGTAGCCTCTGTTTACTCTCTAAATCAGCCTTTCAGCTCCCTCTGATAAATCAGTGAGGTTCCCAAATACTCAGACCAGTTGTTCCACCAGGATCTGATCTACACTCAAAAGCTCCCTGGAGTGGAATATCCTCGTTTGGTCTTTTTTTTCTCAACTTTCTGTTGAGCTGGGCTTTGGATGAGCAGCTGAGCTGGGATTAACTCATTAAACATTAAGTGCATCAACTGCACAAGACACACAGTTCCAAGCTCTGGTGCCCTCTGCTGCAGGATAATCCTTTCCCTCTTCCTTCAGGAAGAATATGCAGCTGAGGGCCTGCAGTGGTCATTCATAAACTACCAGGACAACCAGAACTGCCTTGATCTGATAGAGGGAAATCCCCTCAGCATTTTTTCCTTGCTGAATGAGGTAAGTGTAAACTAAACCCTTTTGTTTTGGCCCAGTTTCCTGCCTTTGTCCGACACCAACAAAGAAAACCTGAACGCTGTCAGCTATAAAGTTTCTTTTCCAGAATAATCATGACACTGCTTCCTCCTGTTCTGAATATCTTTTTTCCTCTGATCCTGGGTGTTCTGACTCAATTGTGAAGCCTCAGTTACATTCCCCCCCTTTCCCTCCATATTTCTGGGCTTGCATACTTTAAAAGCAAAATGGCTATGATTTTAAATTAAAGTGTTTTAGCTTTTAAAGTCAGTGAGTTATGAGTGCTACAATTCTGTCTCATTTGCAGGAGTGTCGTCTGAACAGACCCTCCAACACTGCCCTGTTCCAAACTCGGGTTGAGAAAGCCTTATCCACTAATCAGTGTTTAAGTCGAGACAAGTTCAGTAAGGAGCCCAACTTCATTATTTCACATTATGCTGGCAAAGTCTGCTACCAGCTGGCAGCAATGGTGGAGAAAAATAAGGTAGGTGTTTGCAGAAAGAGCTGTTAAGTCTTACAGACCAGAAGTGATTTAAATGGAAGCACCACTAACAAGTCTATGCAGAGATGGGTACTGGATGTACATACCTTGCTCCAAATAAATCCTTCAGGCCATGTAAAACTGGGTAATGTCCTTGGTGTGATTTTCAATGAGCCATCACTGGCACAAGCAATTGCTTTGTTAGACCTGTCAGCTGGGGATTAGGTGGACCATCACCGAATCGGGGCTTCTTTCATTCCTGGGAGATGCAGAACTGTTAATGGCAGCAGGGCATTTCTATGACCATAAGTACAGAAATTCAGATACATTTATGAGAAACAAGAGCATGGACTCAGCTACTGAAAATTCTGGAAGTACTCAATGTTTTGCCTCATTGTGCCATGAGGGAATAAGTGGAATAATCTACAGCTATGAGGGTCCCTCCTTAGCTCTGACAATTATGGCAAGTGCTTAGGTGATGCAATAAAACACTGTCTCTTAATTAAAAGGAATATTTCTAACAGACTTTCTAATGTCTGCTGCAGACTGTCCTTCAGGGATTAATCCAGTCCTGGGACTTGTGGCTCACTCAAGCTGTATCACAAGAACAGTGTTGGGAGCACTCATACATTTGACTGGATTTGCCAAATATTCGGCCAAACATTGTTTTCTGTTCCCAAACTGACTATGAATGAATGTACATAGTCAGACTTGAAGGTGCAGCTGTGGTTAAATCAAAGTTGGAATCAGAAATACTGTTCCATCTATTTATGTGGAATTTTAGTCATTTTCAGAGGTGGGACATTTCTGCCTAAATCCAGGCACTAATGCATCATGTCTGTGTTTGCAGGATGCTGTTCCACCAGAGCTGGTCCAAGTTTTGCAGAACTCTAAAGACCCTTTGCTTCAAAAATTATTTCCTGTGACAGAAAAGAACCAAAATAACATCAAAACCCAGAACAGAGCACCTGTTGTCACAGTGGTGTCCAAGTTCAAGGTACATCCCATTCAGGTTTCTGCTTTCTACTGCCTTCGTGACTAGATGAGAAAACAGGAGTTGGATGAGGATCAGTAAAAGATGTAAAAATGAAACAACTGTAAAACAGAAACAGCTTCACACTCCTTATATTGGCTGGGTCTTAACTCACTCCGATTGTACCTTTTACAGCTGGGCCTCTGCCTTTTTGAGGCTTCCTCTTACCTGTTCCTCTTGAGGGGCTCCTGTCCACGGATGGCCCTGCTGTAATTTTGGAAACTTTCTGAATTTACCATCAACAATTTGATAAAACCATCTATGATGGGTTTTTGCTCACGTTGTCCGTATGGGAGGTCTCTAACACTGAGTCAGTAAGGCCAGCCTTGCCAAAAGCAGCTCCCTGGGTTGGCTAGAAGAACCCTGACTAGCTGAACTCCGTGTGGAGGGGGAGCCCCTGCTGACCCCTGTGTTTGTTTGTGCAGAGCTCCCTCGAACATCTCATGCAGATTTTGAACAGGACCACACCACATTACATCCGCTGCATCAAGCCTAACGCTGACTGCAAGGCAATGACTTTTAAAAGAGAAGAGGTAACTTTCCCAAAGCCTTTCTTCACTGAGAAGCTTCCCAGAGACATTGTGGGGCTTTGCATTGGGTCTCTCATGATCTTTAGTCACTTGCAAAGCTCCTTACACAGCACATTTTGAAGTAGCTGCTTCTCCTTTGAGGCTTCAGAGATAAACATCTTTTCAGAATCACTGATGGTGCTTGGAAGCACAAAAGCTCTTCCAGATGTGTTGCTGTATGAGAAGCTCTCTTACAGGGCACTCCCGGGCTGTTTGGGGTGCTGCCTTCCCAGCCCTTAAACAGCTGAAGGTGATCTGAGTGCTCAGCAGCCCTGGGCACACAGGTATCTTCCCAACAAAACTGTGCTTGCTCCTGGAAGGCAGGACAAGGTAGATGAGATCAGCTGAGGGGCTTTGGGCCCAGAGCAACAGATGCTAAAGCTGCAACTAGAGACCCTCACGTGATGGGAAAACAAGCAGCTGAAGTGTTGCTGCCTTAACTTTAAAGGCTCATAGAATTTGCTGAGTGCACGAGCATTAAAATAATAATACTGTGCAAATAGTATTAAAATACCACCACTGGCTTTTCATGTGCTGCTGCATCTGGTCAGTCAGGGTATGGATACCACAAGGAGCAGCCCCCACAGGCAGTGTCACCCAAACCATCTCAATTTGTGCCTCAGGTTCTCGGCCAGCTTCAGGCTTGTGGAATAGTGGAAGCCATCACCATCAGTGCAGCAGGATTCCCTGTCAGGTGAGTCCAAACCTCTAGAGCATAACCCATTTCTATAGCAATTAGTGGCATATTAGTTATTCAGAAGAGCAGGAAACCCAAATATTTTGCAGTTTGTTTTAAACCTTAAAACTACTGACCCTTTCCAAGCTGTCTGAGAGCTCAGTGTACCTTTCCAGTCTGAGAAGCTGGGGAAAAAATGTTTTAATGTGGACTGTTACGTACTAAAACTTTCCTAACTGAATGTGGCTTCACAGTAACATTTTTAGCAATTTACATTAAATTATAAATGGCATTTTTCTCAGTGTAGTCATCTCAGAGTTGAGCATCTCATCACAGCCACTCACCTTGCAGGGTTTTCTTGACCACCTTTGGAGGATGCCTGAGATAGTCCCGTTTCTGACAGCTCAGCATTGATGGGGGGAGGCTCATCATTATCACATCCAGTCTTTGCTACAAGCAAAAGTCAGCCTGGCTTTTTTAGGCATCGGTCTGTTTGCATTCCATGCACGGCATCTGGGAGGCCATTCTGCAGCTTTTACCCCCAAAGGAGAAGTTATTTGCCACAGTAGTGACACTTGTCTGGAATGAACTGTAATGTTTGTCTGTCAGGATCCCTTTCCAAAGCTTCACTGAGCGCTATGAAATACTGAGGATGTCCTGTGGGTCCAGTAAAAAAAGAATGTGTGATAAAAGCAACTCTCACACTGCTGAGAAAAAAGGTATGTTTCTGCAGGTAACCCCTCTGCCAGCAAGTAAAATTATCACTGCACCAATTTGATATTGCATAGATCAGATGATTACTGTATTCAGCATGAGGGACACCACTGTTCTCAAAATATTTCTCTATCACTAGCTGCAGTTTCTAATTTGCCTAATGCTTACAGCAGGCTCTTTTTAAAATCTTTCCTCTTACTGCTGGTTTTCTGTGTTCCTCTTGGGTGGAACAATTACAGTTAGGATGGTGTCTGGGATTCCCCCCACCCAGTATCATTTGAGTTAAGAGTTGGTTCTTTAGCAGACTTGAAAACTTCTTACCTTTTGGCTTATATTCCTTCTCCTTCCTTTCTTTTTTCCCCCACCTTGTTTCCTTGCCGAATCACTGACCTTCCAGCTTACCTGGATTCTGCTGCCTCTTCCACCTTTTGCAAACTTCTCTTTTTCTAAGCAAGAGGGAGGATGGACTTTAAAAAACACAGTCCTGTCTACAAGGTAATGCCTTTGCTATGAACCCCTGAAAGGAGCTCACCAGGTGGTGACATTTCATACTGAAGGTTCCTGCAACCCCCTTCTCTCCCCCAAATTAATCCCATCTTCACCCAGTGTGTCTGTTCAATAATCAGTAGCTGTGTCAAGCAGGACCAGTAAATACCAGTCTATTCAGATAAGTAAAATGGCTAGAAATCCATTCACCAGGTGGAAATGGAGTGAAGGAAGGAAGTACAGGCTGGAAAATTACTTACACACTATATCTTTCCCCCTCAATTACAAACCCATTAGCTGCTAAACCTCTTTGTGATAGGTTTTTAGACCTTTCTATCTTTAGGGGGTAATAAGCTGGAAACAAAGCAAAACAATTTCCCAAACATGGGGATAAGCTTTTGGTTCCCTTATCAGCCCGGCCCCATGAACACCATCAGAGTCACCAGGTGTCTTCCTGTAAGCAAGAATTGCTCCCATTTGCTTTCAGTACCTTAAAATGCTCTCATCTCCTTAGAAATATTTATAGCAGAAAAGCAAACAGTATCCAGGATGGAATCACACAAAGCCCATTGCAGGAGCTCCTGCAGCACTGCCTTGAACAACACAAGGACAGGTCTGAATTAGGTCTATTTCCACTTAGATTCATCTGGCTAAGCTGTTTGTCTCATGATGTGAAAAGTTGTGCACTGTGTCCCAGAAATGGTTTTAATAACCTCTAATTGCTGCAATAAATTCCTGCTTAGTACATGACCCCATAGCTGCTTCCCATGCCCTGGGAAAGCTGTAGAATTGTGTAGGGGTTGATTTTCCCTCCTGCACCTTTCAGTGCATTAAGGCTACGAGTCCAATTCTTTGTTTTTTGTTCTTTGTTTCCACAGCTCTGAGTATTTCATCAGTTTCTTGGGACTGAGCTGCTCTCTTTCTTCTTAATTGCACTGCTGTTGCTTTCTGATGTTTCCACGTAGGATTCTTTACCAGTGGGAGAGCAGCTGAGCCCTCCCTATGCCTGTTTCAGTCTAGATCTACCTGAAATGGCATTTGGTACCTATGAGGTGATGAGACAGCACCCAACTACCTCCCAGTTAAAACACCCCACACTGGTTTTCTAGTTGCTGGTACCTGGTGGAATCTGCTGGCACCTTTTATCCTTAAACACAGTGAGATCCAGTGCTCTCAGCCATCACCTCCTCCCCTCTTGCTGGAGGCTTCCCCCGCCTAAATGACCAAGAAATCTCAGTGTAAAGACAATTCCTTGGTTCTGATTTCCAAGTCTGGTGTCACCTCCTCCTCAATGCTTCCTTTCCAGGTGAGACTCCGGTGATGGATGAAGACAAAGCCTCACGTTCTGCTGTTCTTGAGATCCTTCAGAACGTTGTTCCGGGACAAACCACAGAGCAAACAGGGGATGGAGCAGAAGCCCCCTCAGTGTACTGTGGTAAAACCAAAGTATTCCTGGCCACTTCTGTGGTAAGTTGGCTGACAGTTCTGGAACTCGCCTGCCTAATGGGCATTCTGGCACAGGTGATCACCAGGGTGGGGAAAATACTCCTGCCATGCCAGTGTGACCAGAATTGGGCTTTTTCCTTCAAATTATTCAGCTAAATCAAGCATCCACCAGAACCCAGCTCTCAACAGCACTTGGTTTAATGACCTCTGTATTCCAACAGACAAAGAGCTGCACTTGTGTCTAGAACTGTCAGGATCCTCCCAATTCCAGAAAAAGATTACAGCTTTCCTTACCTTCAGCTGACAGATTTGGCTACTCCAACTGGCCTACACAGCTCCCTTGGGAATAGATGAAGGAGACAAAGGCGCCTTTGCCAAGCTTGCAGGATGCAGCCATAGAAGAACCCCCTTCAGAGGAGCTGGTTTTAAGCCAGCTGCTACTGTGACTTTGGGAGGCTCCAATTTCCAACCCCAAATACTTACATTTTTGTTTACATGTTATCTAATAAGCACTAATGAAGTGCTGTCACTTCTAAAACCTAATCCAGCAGTTGTGGGACACTGGAATGAGGATGTGGGTCCCTGACAAACACCAGGGGGCTGTAGAAAAGGGAAGAGCTGTGAGCACAACCCGGTCCCTGAGTACTAACTCCCAGCTCCTGTCCCCCATGCAGCTGGAGCTCCTGGAAGCCAGGAGAGCAGAGGTGTTCAATGAGAAAGCATTTTGCATTCAGTGTTGCTGGAGAAGATTTAAACAGAAGAAATTAGCAAAGGAGAAACGGTCTGCAACTGTCATCCAAGCAGGTAACTCTGTAAGGGTGTGGCTGAAATAACAGAGCAAGTAACATTTCCAGTTACCTTGGGTGATTAAAGGAGTGGTTAAGTGTCACCTCTTACACTGTGTATAAGAGCTCCTGAGATTTTACCCAAGACTTCTTTCCACTGAATCCTCAGCTGTTCGTTCCTGGTTGGCCAAGAATCGCTTCCAAAGGATGCGCAGGGCTGCCAATGTCATCAAACAGGGCTGGAGGGAATGGAAGGTGAGTGTGGTGGGACAGGAAAGCACTGGAATTGAGTCACTGAGGCTTTGCTTTTGAGAAACAATCTCCCTCTTAGTAGTTGCTACTCTGCCCCAAGTAACTACAAAACCAAGCACTGTCAGCGCTCCATTAAACTCTTCTCCAGCTTCTTGCCCACCAGATGATGGATACCAGTCCTGTACATCTGCTTCTAGTCTATTCTGCAGAACAGCCCCATCCTTTACCTTCATGGGAATGCCCCAAAGGATGTGCTGTCCTTTCAGAGCCCCTCCTGTTTAGACTCTTAGTTCTGCAGTTTTAAATTCTGTTCAGGATGTCTGAGAACCTTGCTGCATGTTGTTCTGCATCTCTCCATCAGGCAAAAATGGCCGCGTTGGCAGCAGCAGAACTGGATGAGGGGGAAGGAAAGGAATCCTCAGCTCCTGGAGCTACAGCGATCCCGGCCAAACCACCCTGTTCTTTGGACACAACGTGGCCTCTGCAGGCCATTGTCCAGTTCTGGCCCCTGGGCCTTGTGCTGGCTGCTGCCCCTGTCACTGTCACGGGGCCTCGCAGGGACCTGGCCCTGCTGGGCTGCCTCAGGGGGCTCCAGGACAGCGGCTGCTCCAAGCTGGACAGCTCTTCCCTGGGCTGTGGCATCGCGTCTGTCAGAGCTCTCCCACAGGTAACCACCTCACACACGCCGCTCACAGCACAGGGAGGCTGCCTTGACTTCAGGAATACTCCTGGATACCATTTCCTACCAAGGAGCCACAGCCACTGGCTGCCCTCACAAACCACTATGGGGCTTTTGTTGGGAACTTTTTTGAGGCTGCATAAAATGGGTGCAAGAACCAGTCAGTTACTGCAGGCAGGCAGGAGCAGTGGCAAGTTCAGTACTAAATACTCCAATCTCCAGAGGTTAAGCTAATTTCAGTCCAAATTCCAGTGGTGGTACTCACTTCTCTTAAATCCTCTGGAGGTCCTCTCTTATCCTCACAGTCACTTGTTGCTTATATGCTGAGGCACTAAGCACAAATAACAAAATCACCTCAGTGCCTGGCAAACCCCCCAGCTGATCTCTCCACCTCTTTTCCTTGCAGGGCTCTGTCAAGTTCCACTGCAGGAAGTCGCCCCTGCATTACGCCAACGTCAGCCCTGAGAGGGATGCCAGTTCCATGACAGGGTTTAACCAGATTTTGCTG
This sequence comes from Sclerurus mexicanus, assembly GCA_013396755.1. Lineage (NCBI taxonomy): Eukaryota > Metazoa > Chordata > Aves > Passeriformes > Furnariidae > Sclerurus > Sclerurus mexicanus. The sequence continues at coordinate 509,480 of VWZF01005393.1, read as the reverse complement.
GACAGAAAGGAACTCCTGCCAACATAGGCCCTGGCCCTTGCACACCTTTGTCTCCAGGGAAGGGCTCTGTGCAAGCTGCTGCTTTCAAATCACTCAACGTCCGGATCTGCTGCTACCTCAGAGCTTTCACCTCGATGCCTTGCACGTGTAATACAATGCAGTATAACAGATATCAAATTTAGGAGCTGTGGGGGCCATTCCTCCACACGTGTTACAGGAAATATCAGCACTAAGAACAATCAATTAAATCAGATCAGGTGCTTTAAGCAATAAATACTTGAACTGAATGCTGCTGGCACTACCTGGAGAAGCAAGAGGCTGGTCATGAGAGAGCAAATAATGCAAATATTCCCGATTCCTGCTGGACTCTCAGAGGTACAACCCTCCTGAGTAACCACCAGTGTTCCCTAACACTGGAACACTTCTGACTGAGGGAGGGAGTGAGGAGCAGCCAGTGCAACACTAAGGGCAGATGGCTCAGGGAAAAGCAAGACTTGGCTCTTGCTTTTTTATCTCTATGACCAAAATATATGAACTCTCACAGCTGCCCAGCTCTCTCAGAGCTCCCCAAACAGCACTAACCTGCCCAGGGTCTCATCAGAGATGGTCTGTACCGTCCTTTTGTTGCTCATGGGGCTTGAAAATGCTCAGCTCCATTGTGTATGTCATTTTAAATAAACTGCTCAATACCTTGTCAAGGTGTCTGGTCATCCCCAACAACATTTAGTGAACAAAAACATTTCAGAATATTTGTGGATTAAAATAAATGCAAATATATTTAATATTGCCATTGCAAAGCGACGTTTCCCATGGTTGCCAGTTATTTCTGTACCAACACAAAGCAAGTCCACAGAGTGTCAACTTCAATCCCCAGTGTCTGTCACTGTCACTCTAAATCCAAATCAGAGCACTGACATCCGTGGGCAAAGTGACCAGACCCCGAGGGAAGACACAGAATGGAGCAGCTCTGCAGCACAGGCTGCTCCCCAATCCCATCGAATTCTCAAGGGCAGAAAAACGTTCCCAAAGCAGCTCATTCGGGAAGAATGTTCTCCTTCTCGGGAGGCTCCACAATCCTCAAGCAGCAATCTGCAAACTCCACGAACAAGGGCTCCTGCATGAACCTCCTCATGAGGGAGCTTTTGTCTTCTGCGTGGTCGATGGTCAGGAGCAGCTGCCGGAGGTGTGGGTTCAGGAGCAAATCCCTCAGCTCTTCTGATTCCCCTTTAGACAGAAGAAAACCCAAAGCGGCTCTGATCTCAGTTACAAACCAACTTAAGACCTCCACTATTTTGCAAATAAACTTTCAAAGAGACTGTCGGGAGGCCAAGCAGCTGGTATTTAACTCTTTAAGGCTTTACAATGAGCAGGAGTTAATCCCCGGGAGCGGGGGGGGGGGGGGGG
>VWZF01005393.1:405718-508064 GCA_013396755.1 Sclerurus mexicanus | reverse complement strand
CCCCGGGGGGGGGGGGGGGGGGGGGTGTTTCTGCTCGCAGCCCCCACACCCGCGTTCCCCAAACTCACCTAAAAGCTTAAGTTTCTGCAGCGGGACGCGGTCCTGCTCGTCCTCCTCGCCCAGGATGTCCTGCAGGGCCCAGGGCCCGTGTGCGGGGCCCGGCGGGGCTGCGGGAGGGCCCTGCTCCCGCTCCCTGTCCCCGTCCCGGCTGCGGGGCGGCGCGCAGCGCTCTGCGGGCACACGGGCGGTCAGCNCACAGCGCGGACAGCGGTACCGGCCCCGCTCCCAGCCCCTGTCCCCGCTCACTATGGGGCCGCACAGCGCGGACAGCGGTACCGGCCCCGCTCCCAGCCCCTGTCCCCGCTCACTATGGGGCCGCACAGCGCGGACAGCGGTACCGGCCCCGCTCCCAGCCCCTGTCCCCGCTCACTATGGGGCCGCACAGCGCGGACAGCGGTACCGGCCCCGCTCCCCGCACTCCCCACACGCCGCCGCCCTCATGGCCGCTCCCGCGCCTCCCGCCAGGCCCGCCGAGCGAGCGCCGAGCGCCTCGAGCCAGGAGCGCTAATCCATCGCCGAGCGGGCGTCGTGGAGGAGCAGAGCGAGAGAGAGATCTATAGAGAGATAACTAAATATAGAGATCTACAGAGTGATAACTATAGAGATATATATAGAGAGAGGTCTGTAGATACGTACATAGATATCTATAGAGATATAGAAATCTATAGAGAGATAACTACAGATACATAGAGAGGTCTATAGAGATCTACAGAGATATCTATAGAGATATACAGAGATCTATAGATCCATATATAGAGATCTATAGAGATAACTGTAGATATATATAGAGAACTATAAATATAGAGAGAGAGATCTATAGAGAGAAATATATAGAGATATCTATAGAGTGATAATTATAGATAGAGATCTATAGAGATAGCTATATATACATAAGTATCTATATAGAGTGGTAACTGTAGATATATAGAGATCTATGACAATATATATCTATAGATCTATATAAGAGAGATCATATAGATATATTTACAGATACACAGAGAGATGTATCTACAAGTAAACAGAGAGATGTAGCCCAGATGCAGAGAGATCTACAGATGTATAGAGAGGGATGTCTGCAGATACATAGGGAGATACATGTATAGATATATATATCTAGATATGTAGAGAGATATCTATATGGGGAGAGAGAGACATATAGAGATAGAGATACATAGATAGGTATAGATATTAGATATATACAGATATATATGTATAGATATGAGATATAGACATAGGTATCTATATAGATTTATAGAGAGCTACAGATACAGAGATCTAGACCCTGTGGAAGGTTCTGGCAGGGTTCATGGAGTCACTGGAAGATCATCCAGTCCAAGCACCCACCCAGCAGCAGCTCCAGGCACGTCTTACAGGGATCCCGACCCTCTGGAGGGCTCCGGCAGCATTCCCCTGTGCCCGTGGCTTGCACAGTGACAGTCTCTGCCAGGGACAGGGACACACTGAGTGTTCTCCTCCCGACCTGCCACCCTGCCAATGTCAATATGGAAAGGATGGAAATGGCACCATATAGCAAATATCACACCATAAGCTGATCTTCACCATCTGCCCCATGGGAAGTTTTGGTTGAACCTCCCGGTGTTCAGTTTAGGGTGAAATACAGTTGTTCAGGTTTCAGCCAGGCACTTCTTGGGCTGGGAGTGGTGGAATTCCCAGGAAACCTTGAGAGAGTAGCAGTGCTCTGAAGGAAAAAAAATGGAGAAAAAAACCTACCTTGCCTGAGTTACATTATCCATTTAAATAATTCATTTTAATTCTGTGTCACTTAGTGCCATCCATTTCCTTAAATGTCTGAATTTTAATTCAGACAGAAGAAATTCCCCTGGAGTTCTTCAAAGTGAAGCAGCACAGGAGAGGGGTCTGACAGCAATAAAGGAAACCACCGAGCATCACCTTTGTTCATTTCCTAGTTCTTAAATCAGTGGGTGAACACATTTCTAACCCAAAATGTGTCTTTTCTCATACCTGCTCAGCATCAGCGTAATGAGATTTTCCCTTAGTTCAGTTAAACCTTTTGAAGTGGGGAAAGAACAACAACAAAGCAAAGAAACTGGAAATGAATCCCTGGAAAGTCCAACCTGTGCAGGAAGGGCTGATCTGGGTTAGGCTGTGCCTGTGATGAATGTGAGAACGTCATCACTGCGTGGATTCTGGATGGCATTTTATTGAGGGACATTGACGAAAGGCCACAGAGCAGCAGCTGAGCACACTTGAAAAGCAGCAAGATGAGCTGATGTCACCACATCTGTTAAAACCAGGTTTCTGGTTTGGGCAAGTGGAAAAAAACCTGGCTTGGTTCAGGCAAGACATCAGAAATTTAAACACGGAGAGTCTTCTAGAAAATATCCCTGTATAACTGAGAATAAAGATCCATGTCCAATGGGATCTGATAAAACTATACCCACTAAATAAATATTCAGTAGCCAACTTCTTTGAGAGAGAGGGGTTAAGACGTTTTTCTTTTACAAAATAGTCTTGACATTTTTGTTTTGTACAGGAAATTTGACTGCAGTTCTGATCCTGAAGAATCTAGCTGAGGTCTTCACCTAGAACAGCACAGATTTCACAAGCCATGGACTCGAGTGTGCCTCTATAAACAGAAATATGAAAGGTGTAGCCAGAGATGTCTCACAAAAACATGGAATTCAGCTACACACTGCAGTTAAAATTACACCAGGAGAACAGTGCTGAGCGCCCCGTTAACGCAGGTTCGTCCAACAGTCAAAGAGACAATTTGACTGAGTGTAAAGGAGCAGGTAAAATGACCATTTCCCCCAGACCGCTGAGAATTTCCCAGCCGCTTCCCTGCCTTCAAAGCCACACAAACCACACAACGGGGACGTGAGTCTGGGCAGCAAAGCAAGCGCAGCAGCACCAGCAGCCGATTTCCCAGCGCAAAGTAAACAGGGCTAATGGAGCTATTTTTATCTCCAAGGAAAACAGCTCCCCTGTCCCCACCTGACGGCAGGACAAAGCAGGGGCGCACGCTGCGCTGCTTCCCCAGGGAGAGCCGCACACCGGCACAGTTACCCACGGCTGAAGGCTTGGAGAGCCACAAAGCTCCAGCCCCACGGTCACGGCTGCCCCTGCTGGTTTCTGCACCCCAGCACCTCCCCGTCGCTGGTGCTGGAGCGCCAGGCACGGGCAGCGATGGAATCGCGAGATCCCTAAGGTTGGAAAAGACCTCTAAGATCACCACGTCCAACCACCCCAAGTGCCACACCCACAGGTTTGTTCGACTCCCTCTGAACCCGGCGTGAATCAGAGCTGCCCCTGGCCCCACTGGCCAGGTCAGGCACCCCAGCAGTGCTGCAGCAGGGGCAGGTCCCACCTAGATGTTCTCGATGGTGCAGGCTCGGACGCGGTTGATGGAGAGGCATCTCAGAGCCTTGAGCTTGGCCCCCAGAGTTTTGAGTTTGAGGGTGTAGATGAGGGGGTTGCCCAGGCAGTTGATGGTTATCAGCATGGCCGTGCAGTTGCGGAAGATGTAGACGCCCGGGTAGAGGTCGATGTGGCACTGGTGGTTGGTGGCATCAAAGATGACCCCGGCAAAGAACGGGGCGTAGGAGATCAGCGCCAGCAGCCAGATAAAGATGCTGGTTCTGGCCACCTGGATTTCGGCCGATTTGTAGGTGCCGGTGGCTTGTCCACACGCCTTCATCCTCAGCTTCCTCTTCCTCAGGATGATGATGATTCCGAGGTAAGTGAACAGAGGTATAATGAAGGCCACCACGCAGTTGGGGATGGCGATGAAGACGAGGTAGTTGACGCAAAAGGGGCTGTAGAGGACCGAGACGCTCTTTTCCGTGTGCAGGCAGTTCCACCCCATCAAGGGCAGGCAGCCCAAAAAGAAAGCAAGGACCCAGTTAATGAAAACCACGGCTATGGAGTGGTTTCGGGTGACCCTGAACCTCGTCCTCATGCTCTCAGCCACAGCCAGGTACCGCTCGACCCCGATGCTCACCAAGTTGTAGATGGTGGATAAAATGGACGTGGTGTACAAGGCGTAAGGCGCGAGCATGTCCTTGGATCCAAAGATTGTGATGTCGGGGTTGGTGATGAACAGCATGGAAATCCAAAAGCCGGAAAAGCTGCTGAAGAGATCAGAAACAGCCAAGTTGCAGAAGAGAATGGAGATGGGCTTGTGCAGGTCCTTCGTGGCCAGACGGGTGAAGATGACTGTGCAGTTGAAGATCACGGACGCCACGTTGATGGTCAGCTGAGGGATGCCCAGGGCGAGGACTAGATAATGACTCCAGATGTTTGTGTAGTTAGCAGAGCAGTTTGGGAATCCATTCATGGTGGAAAGTCCTTCTTTCAGCCCTTAAGGAGGTCGGCTCTGCTCATCCCATGCTCCTGAAGAGACCACACCACACGGGAGCTGCTGCCACCCCGTTCTCCAGGTGCACAATGAATCCTGACTCGCAGTTTCTGCTGCCACATCATCATCATCGCGACAGTGGATTAAAGTTTAACCACGTGTGTTTTTAAATATTTGGGTTACCAACTCAGGGCATCGCCAATTACCGTGGAGTTGCTAGGACAGCCCAAACTGGAAAACACATTTGCTACCACACGGATGAGCTGCTGAGAGCAAACCTTTGTCAGGAGCAAAAAAAAAGAGATCTCGAGAAGATGAGCGATCACATCAGTAGTTTAAAATTTTTTAAGGGTTTTTTAAAATGGAATGAATGTGAATTCTGCTTTAGCTCACAAATAAATTAGAACATAAAGGATTAGAGAGTCAGGAAATGGAGAGCAGAATTCTGTGGGTTTGGAGGGGTGAGTGTGTGAGTGACGGAGCTGAATGAGAACACCAGTGTTCTGTCACCAATCTGGCCCCCAACTCCTGCCCAAGCAGTTTGGAAAATGCCATTTTTCCACCTTAATTCTCAGATAAGAACATAGCTAGACAACAACAGACATCAGTACTCATGCCTTTGCTACGGGATATCTTGTGTTTATTTATGTGTGACTTGCACATTAATAAAACAACATCAATATCATTATATATTTTCTTTATCTTTTTAAAGGCAAACTTTTTTTGAGAGCTAGACTTCAAACACTTGAGAGCTGGGGGGACAAAGCTCTCGGGACACACCCGCTCTGCTCTCAGCAGAGGGCACTGCTGGAACAGAGTTCAGAGCTCAGTGCGAGCAGGGAGCTGTGGAACAGCAGAGCCCTTCAGGTGAGCAGGACAGTATTCCCAGGGAAAGCCACGTGACATCCAAATTTATTCCGAGTTAACTCACTTTTCACTGCTATCCTAACAAAGGATTAATTCCCATTAGTAGCCATTTTATAGCATGATATTGCCAAGGAGCTGAGCTGAGCTGAGTCTGTGGGCTTTCCACATCCAGCGCTGACACCTGATTGTTGCAGCAGCAATTCCAGCTCCACAGCTGGGAATGTGTGAGCTGGGATAGCTCTGCCAAATTTACAACAGAAGGAATTCGGGCTAAAATGTTGAGCTTACAAAGGAAAAACCCAAGGCTTCTTTTTTCCCCTGCTGAAGAGCACAAATGTTCATTTGAGTGGCACGAAATTCTTACCTGCTAAAAACACTCCATGCAGTAACAGGTGTTTCAGGGGCTCCCACAGAACTCAAAGGGTGGTTCTACAGGAGCAAGGGCTGACAACTGATTCATCAAGCCTGTGGATGTGTTAACATCCCATAAAATACCCTTGTCCCAGATAACCCACCCTCTGTGCACCCCGTAACCCACCTCGGGCAGCCCTGGCAGCCACAGCCCTGGTGTGAGGTTGCTGCTCAACGAGGGCTCCACTATTTCTGTCACCTCCTCACCGCCAACACCTCGAGTCAGCGAAGCCTTTTAATAATCTGAAATGCTCTAGATATTCCTGAAAACGCTACTTGAAATTGTTCTAATTTGAAAATTTGGCGTTCAAGCACTGAACGCTAAACAAAATGAGAGCAGAATGTAATTAAAATAATATCAAGTGGTATAAACAGCTCTTCACAAAAGCTTTGTGATCTTGTTGCCCTAATAGAATTACATAAAAATTAGCATAACGTTGCTAGATTCAAGGAGACAATGTTAGTGTGGAAACTGCTTTTTTCAGTGGGCTTTAATACACAAAACCCCCCAGATTTGTGTATTCCAACCCTCTGTGATGCAGTTGGAGCTCTCAAAACCAGATGAAAACCACTTTGAATTGAAAACACAGAGCCAAACCTCTGCATGTCACAACCCCAATTCAAGGGTATTTTTCTACTCCAGTATTCCAGGAACTGTGTGATTTTCCTTTGTGCTTACCCTTGCTATACACCTGTGAGGAAACAGCGTTATCTACATCCTATAAACGGGAAAAGAACAATCACGTTATTTGTTTAAGATCATGCAGAAGTTCGGGAAACTTAATCTGATCTCCAGTATCTCAGGCTGACACCTCAAACACTGGTTGTGCCTTGCTGTTGGCAGCCTTTGATTTATATTTATCTGGAGTTCACCTTCCACAACATTTTTTAGTTGTAGAATTGTTTTTATTTTAATGCTACGGCTGGGTTTACATTTATTTATCCAAATATCCAAACTGGTGTTGTTCTGAGCTATGTCGTGTGTAAGAAATGCCCTTACTTTGTAGAGAATGTCAAAGTTCAGTAATATCCACGTGCTCACTCTCTCCAAGGGCACCACGATGCCTGCAAAGAAGAAACAGTCACGAAAGGGAGCAGTGCAAATAAGGAGCCTATTTATCCAATTTATGTTTCAATTTATGCAGATTAAAGTCTTCCTTTCTGGAGAGGAAGACACAAATGGGATGTATGATCTCCTTCCAAGATTCTTCTGGGATGTTTTGAAAACAGAGAGCTCCACTCCTCCCCACCCACCCTCTTGGAGGAATTTTTGCCTCACAGGTTTGGAGTTATCCAACGTCCCAGCTCTGCTCCCGTGGCACTCACCAGGCACATGAAGTGAAGGTGATCATCAGGCTTCTGTTCAGCACCATGTTACCCACCAGCCACAAAGTACTGGCCAGGATGGTTTGTTGCAAGGACTCCCCCCCAAACCAGACCCTTTTCCCCTCTATGCAGAGCCAGAATGTCCGAGATGCCAAAACTGGTATTTTCACCTTTGCATTGTGCTCTCTAAACAGAAACAAACAGCACTAAATACCTAAACCCAGGTGTGTGGCAAACAAATCCTTCCACCGATAACTGAGACGTGAAGAAGCCAGAAAACCTCTTATCCCTGCTCCTGAGTATTCCATGGAAACGACCTTGTACTTGTTCCCGACAGAGCAGACTCAGGGAGGATCGGAGCCAGCCCACCTTTCGAGTGGAAGATGAAGACTTCAATGTTCCTGATTCACCAAGAGCTCTGAAATCCCAGATTTCCTGTTCAGTGGTGTGGGAACTCTAATGGATAAAACGACGACACACAAGAAAATGAAGAGCGCTCCGTGCGTTTCTTCACTCTGGAGGGTGGGGTTCCCAATCACCCATCCCTGCTCATGAAACTCATCCGTGTTTTAGGTCCCTTGGAAGTGCTTCCCTCTCCCATTGCAAGGGCAATTCCTCCTGGGTCACTTAGGACCAGGGTTTGGACCCAGGCCAGTCTGACCCTCACAACCCTTAGATCTTCCTTCTGCGAGCAACAACTCAGCCTCCAGCCCAAAGAGCTGTGCCACAGCCTGGGCTTTGGGGCACTGATGTCTTTGTGCCACGGATCCAGCCCTCATCCCTTCTACTGGGGCACGGGGGGTTTGGGACAGCTCTGGCCTCCCTCCCCTCAGCACAGAGCAGGACCATTGGGCTCAGACAAGTGAAAGTATCGTTGGCCATCACGTCACCCCCAGACCCTCCCGCGAACCCTTGGCAGCAGCAGGATAATGCTTCCACACGCACAGGTTTCAGAACCCAGGCTGGGGGACATCTCCAGAATCTTTGTTGCTGTGGCTCTCGAGGCCACAAAATAAGTGCTGTTTCCACTGGGTTTGATGTCCCCACCTGTCCTTACCTAGCTACGGACACAAACGCAATTATTCCACCAGGAAAATCCAGCCTGGAGTTCAGAGATGTGCTGCCACCTCCCTGCCTAACTTTGTCTCTCACCTGCTCTGACCAAGATCCTCACATGGTGTCTTTAGGTTCAATGTCCAAAGGCTTTTATGTAAAACCCACCCACAGCACAATTCCTTTTGAAACTATTCCAAGGGGCAACAATGCCACGGAGAACTGATAACCAAGCACATGCCAGCTGAGCTTCTTTAGGAAAAAAATAAGGAGATCACATCATGTCTGCCCTGCTTCTTTGGATTACAGGCTTCAGAAGGGAAGGGAACATCTTTCCCTGAGCGTGTCTTCACTTTCTAGCACCAATAAAAGCTTAGGTGACATGGCTGCAGTGCAATTTATTGTCACTGTAATAGTGACAGGCTGGAAGGTTTAGAAAGGATCAAAAAGAAAAAGGAACAAACCAAGAATCCTGATTTTCAAGATCAAAATTTCTGACCCTCCAAGCTTCAGCCCTGAGCAGGCTTTCAGAGAACTAAGGAGAAACAGAGAGAAAAGACTCCAGCACGGGGCATTGGTTCGGGTCCTCACTGAGGACCATCCCCAGGGAGGAGAGAAGCCCCAGGGTGGAGTGTCTCAGGGATACCCTGGGCAGCACCTGAGCCCTCCTGCTGCCCTGTGTGCTCCGAATGCACCTTGCTCGGGCAGCCCCGCCGGGACCTCGCGCTAGGAAGTTAAAAAATGCCACTAATTCCCTTATTGTTCCCGTCACTGCAGCAACTATTTATCTTATCACCATGTGCTAGGCAAATCATCGTCTGGGCAGGCTTTAACTGCCTCGTGCAGGATGGAAAAACACTACCCAGCAGATCTTCATTGTTGGGGGGGTTATTTATAGCCGTCTTTTTTATGAATAAACGGGCTGCTCGTGAGTCAGCCGGAGCGGAGTCGCCGCAGGTCCGGAGCCCCCGCGACCCTGCCGCTGGCAGCACGGCCTTGCCCTGGGAGCTGCAGCTCTTGGGGAAGGCAGAAAGTGCTTTCTTGGCTCCTTATTCCTTAATTCAGCCCTTGCTGGATGACTCCGCATGCTCGCATCAGCTGCAACAGCATCGCTCACTCCACCCAGCCCTCCACCGGGTCGGGCACCCTGCTCTTCTTCCACCCAACCTGGCGTGGACAGAGAAGCATTTGGGGAGGGGGAAGAAGTTGTTTCGCTTCCTCGTTTGTTTTCTTCAGCTGTATCAAAATGCAGCCCCAAATTAAAAGGTGATGCAGTGCCTACAACCGAGGGAAAAGTAGTTGTGCCACTTTTCTGTTTGCTGAACAAAAAGTCTGAGCTGCCACTGAATCAGGGGCACAGAATTAAAAAATCTACGTGGGAAAGGGCACAGAAAAAAAAATCTGTATACGTGATACTATAGCAGCAGGAGCAGAAAGTTAAGAGAAAGGATTATTAAAAAAAAAAATCATTATTTAATTATGTAAGTAACGTGTTACGTCACCTAAAAACATTTCAGAGGATCTCACAGAATTCCCATTTTGCAGTCCCACAAATCTCCTGCAATCCCGAGGAGCTGTTTGGAGGGTTGTGGGGTAGGGACGGGGAGGACTTGGGTAAGAAAACACCAGCCCTGACACACGTACTAATCAAATGCCATGTGGGCTGTCAGGAAAAAAGCTCCCACTAAATCAAAACGCAGCATTTCAGTAGCAGGTTACTAAACATGCACAGGCTGCAAAGTCTGAGTTATTCACTAAAGGCTTTGTGCCAGAGAGCCTCGCTCCTTTGGCCATTCATTTTGGAGAATGAATTAATTTAGGCAAATCAGGAGCAGGGTAAATCTGGAGAAATTACAAAGGGGAGGAGTTCACCTTCCTGCTATGGCTTTCAGGTCTGTCCTGGAGTACTTACTCCAGTATAAAACTGAGAGCAGAAATATGATCACATCCTGAGGAGTCTAATCAATTCTGGTTTCAACACTGAGCCTGTTTAAAATAGAGAATGGAATTGCTGTTCCTTGCTCTGTTCTCTCTGCACATTCTCAAGACAGAGGCAATAGGTAAGTCCTTGCCTGCTCTTTCTAACCCCATGTTAAGGTTACTCCTATTTCTGACTATCAGGACACACAGGACAGGCTCTCTGATTCTTCTGTATGGTAAATGAACAAGGACTTATTTATTTCTCTGCCTTTTGTTATTTGTGGTAAAATATCAAGTATAGACTTTTCTCCTGAATGAACGAGTGCTTTCGGGTGGTTTTTGGGTTTTTTTCCACCTTTAGAGATTCTATCTGCCTCCCTCCTCCAAGAAAAATCAATGAGGTTTGACTCGATCTCTATAGCTAATTATAGATGTGCATTTATATCAAAACAATTTCTTTAGCTGTAAAACTTCTCAAAGCTTACACCAAACTGCGTGTTCTAGTTCTCCGCTCCTATTGCTTTGCTGTTTATGACAGAAGGTGAAATTCTGCTGAGAGAGGATGAGCAATATGTCTTTGCTGCATCAGCCCAGCAGCCCCATCTATTTTTGCTCCCCGGGCACTATAAGTACACTGTGCACTTACTCGATTAAACAGCGATCTATAATTAGTATTGAAAAATGCAGAAGGCGTTTTTATGCTTCTTTTTAATCAGCAATGCTGTAACATTGAATAAATCCCCTCTCCTATGCAAATACAGGCACAGAGCCTCAAAATTAAACACTGCAGTTCTTCAAAGCAATGAAGGGTCTATTGTTTGCACTAAACTAGACCAGAGTGCATTAAGGAAAAGGGAGATACAATATTATCAGAGGTATCAGAGGGAAGCACTTGCACCAAGGGCTGTTAAAGGGAGAGGGTTTTAAAGCAGATCAAGGTTCAGCTGCCGGATTTCAGGCAACAGAGCTGCTCCCAAAGTGCCTTAAGGAGCCCAGTCTGAGCACTGGGGCAACTGGGGGGGCTGGGGTTCCCCTGTTTTATTTCTCTGCTCTTAATTAATTCTCCATGACTCAGTAGCTTGCCTTTTCAGCCTCCTACCCCATAGTCCCGGCACCTTCCCTCTCTTCAGTCCCTATTTCATGGGTGCTCTGTCTCCTGAGGGTTCCCAAACGTGGTTCAGGCAAACAGAAACACAGAAAGAGTCTTTGCTGTTCCAAACTCTGCAAGGAGTGTTTGCTTGGCATTGATCACCGACTGATTAACACTTTGCCAAATTTACTGGTCTATTGCGGGATATATTAAGGAAACTTGAATGGTTATCTAGAAAAGCTTTATGACTTTATTAGATTAGCGTTAATAATCAGTGCTTTAGCAGATGGAAGTAATTTAGGGGATGCATGTAACATTTATGTGGGTGGGTTTTTCCCCCCAATTCTGATTATTTCCATTTTTTTCCCTGAGTGTAGAGCCACAGTTACTAACACCAAAGAAACCTGCTCTCTCCACCTCCTTCTCCAAACCTTTCCTGAGACAGAATCTTCACAGGATACATCATACTAAGTTAAAGGCTACACATTTCAAGCAACCTCCACTTCTGAGAATCAGCTGAAACTATTTCTTGTTATATTCAGAAGCTATATTTTTTAAAAAATAAGCATTTCCTTCTTATATTGCCCCTTTTCATAGCTAGTTTGAGTGAGACCCACTGCTCAACTCATTTAACCCACCTCCACCTGGGCTGTTCTAATCTGGGCAGCTCATAACTCCCCACACTTAAATAGTCAAAGGGCTGATTGCTAATCTTTCAAATTGCTTTCAGCCTTGACCTGTCCTAATATCAAAGCACCTGTGTTTTAGAATTACTACTAATAGTCCCTCCGGGGCTTTGTTCATTATCCCTGTTCTCCAAGAGGGAAACTGGGGCACGTTTGTACCCCCACCTGCCCCAGGAAGAGAAATCATCTCCCTTAAACCTGTCCAGCCTCTCCTCCACTGACTTACCCAGGTCTCACTGTATTCCTTTAACAGCTGCTCTGACGCACCTCAGAGGGCTTGTTTGGTCCCTCTCAGAGCCCAGGGATCCTCTGGGGCTGGTGTTGGGCAGAAGAGAGGCAAAAGGTCTGCAACTCCCAGCAGGAACATTCCAAATCTTTTGAGAGAGGTTTAGTTAATGGTAGATTCAGTCTAGGGCCATTCAGAGAGCAGGAATATCCATCCATCCATCCATCCATCCATCCATCCATCCATCCATCAGCACTGGGGTGGGGTTAGGGCAAGCTCCAGGTGTTGCTGAGAACTAATTTTCTTTAAGAGGAATGGAATGAACCCCAGCACGTTTTAACCTTTTGCTTTATCACAGAGCAGGACTCAGCCATGAGGAGACAATCACCCACAGTCCATGCTCTGGTGCTCCAAAAGATTGATGCATGATAGAACATGATTCCTCTAATTTTCTCTATTTCTGCTCACATACTTTTAACTTTGAGGAACATAAAATTTACATAACCACGCGGACATTGACGTCAGCCTCAATTCTCACTCTGGGGCTTCCTCAGGGCCATTCACTTACAAAAGATACCCGATAGCTCTGCAAGCAGCATGAAAAGAAGTGCTGTAACTTCTTCCACTTCTAATGGGCCAGACTGCACACACACCTTTGTGGCTGTGTTCCAAATCCATACTGGGGCTGGCAAAGTTGGGATGCTGGTGCACTTAAGACACGCTGTGGGATGAAAAGTTGAGGTTTCAGGTCATTAAGAAAGAAGAGTAATAACAGCAGTATAAGGCCCAGAGCAGAGAGAAAAGGCACGAAGTCATAGCTGCTTTAGGCAGTGATCCACAGGTGCTTTAGGAGGTATGAAATTGCCTGACTCCCTCTCCACCACTCTGACCCGACACAGGAGTAAATACAGTGGACAAGCTACCACTGACATTATCCCAAAGCTGTTCAACTATCTCAGTGCAGAGGGGCTTTTTATCCCAAGTACAGGACTTTATGCGAGATTTGTTGCTTAGGGCTTCCTTCTCTTCCTCCCTTGCAGCCTTTCAAGCTGCCAGAAGGGATGGAGAGGTTTATCTGAGCCTGCCTGCCACGATGCACACACATCCAGGGCCGTCAGATCCCCTGGGTGCAAGGGATAAAAGCAGTCACAAGACAGTAGGAGAGTCACGGGTGGGATTTCTCACATTGCTGCAGCCTGCCAGCTGTGACATTAAGATAAATCCGTGTTGCACACCTGGATGACTTTGTGTCAGACCAGGAATGCCCTGAGCCTCTTCCCAGCAGTCTGCACGAGCTTCTAAAGGATGTGTGCTGTGCACACGCGTCTTGCTGTGATCCACATTCACCACAGATCCTGCCTTCCCCTCACAGCATTACCCATGGGAGGGTTTTAGGGCCACCTCTGCTGTCTCCGTCACATATGAACCCCACAGCTGCCCCCACGCACCCACCCCATGCATGAGGATGAATCCTGCTTTGTTCCATCCACGCTGTGCCTAAGGCAGCCCATGTGTATGAGATGCCTTGAGAGCCACCAAAGTTCCTGAGCAGGCAGGTTTTTCACTCAGCTGATACATCCAAGGGCACCCCAGCTCCTGCTCCAGCCTCACCGTTCCCTGCCTTGCAGCCTGTTCCTGGTGACACACGAGCAGTGGGCAGTTTTCCAAGGACACAGTCACTGATGCTGCATCTGGGGATCAGCCTGACTAGCAGGAGAACACTCCAGAGTCATCAATTTGTGTGACCACGCTGGAGCTGACCCCGTGCAGAGCTGCAATGTGCTGCATCACCTCATCTTTCAGCAGCAGCCAAGATTCCAGGGCTCTCTCCTGCTGCCCTTCACCTCTGGGGGAAGGACAGGAGCGTGGCAGAAGCCACACACAGCAGCCATATGCAGGTGACAAGTGACATTACCTCAGCTTTAGAAACGCTCTCTCCTGTAGCAAAAGTATCGGCGTAAGAATTAGGATACCCCTTTCATGCTGTGCACTGTGATTCTGAGGAAAACTGGCCCCGTGGTTCCTCCTGGCTCTTGCACGAGATGGTTAAGGCTGGAAGCAGAAAAGCATTTTCAGAGTCAGGCGCTGCTTTGAGACACCTTTCTCTCAGCATGGGCCTTTGGGTCTTCAAGATACGCTGCAAAGCCTGTCCCCACAGGAACAGGCTGCCTTCCCTGTCTGTGACACTGCAGGAGATGCCTTGTTATCTCGCAGAATATATTTAATGGCCTCTGATTACATTTTTAGTCATATTTTTAGCCATTAGATCAGTCAGCATAAACTCAGCATAGAAGACTGCAAAAGGACAGTAAAGCCACAAAGTGATTTGTTAGAATTCAACTTTAAAAATACTTAAAATTAATTCTGAATTGTATCTTTATTAAACAAAGCAAGGCAAAACCCCTCACAGAAGCAAATCACCTTAGCCCTGGATACTAGTTTTTTGTTAAAGCCCAGCTTCTGTCTTTGTACAGGGCATTTCTGAGGACACAGATCTATGGCAGAGGCTACACCAGGATCACAGGGCACAGCTAAAAACACTCTCCTGGCTCTGGCACAAGGGAAGTCGTTTGCAGATGTTAATGAGACTGAATCCTTCAGTCTCTGGGTTTTCCCTTGGTTTAGATGTGCTACAGACAGAGATTTCTCTGAGCCAGTGATTTATGTGTACGTGTGCATGTTATAAACGCTGTGCTCAAATCAGATGTGGTGACTTGCAATGCTTCACCACTACAATAAAGCTTATTTTCAAGGCTAATTCCCCTTGAAATACCTTGGGATGTACATGCATAAAGATGTGTATCATTGTGAAAAACAAGATTCCAGGTGAAAGTGAAGAGAAGAGCAATGGGTGACCACAAACACGTGTTTTAACATGGCTAGAATGCACAAATTGAGGAGTAAACTTTTGGAACTGCTTTTGTCTGTCAAAGTGGCTGACTGGGGCTTCCTGAGGATGTGTAATACTTAAGAATGTATAAATAGACTTATGTATAGGCACTCAGTTTGTGCTCAGCAATCTCATTAATTAGATAAGACTTAGATAACAATTGCTCTTAAGTTGCTTTGTCTTTTGTGCTAAAAATAGTAAGTTTCACAAAGCCACCTAAAAATAGGATGAGCCCAACACAACCCAAAGCTAAAAATACATCACGTGCAAAAGCAGCTTTTGCCGTTTTCACAGAGAATGCTGCAAGGATGAAGGTGGATTTTGGGGATGGATTTGAAAACTGTGGATAAGAGAGCAGTAAAGGAGAGCTGTGGCACCGAGGGCAGCCTGGGCTCTCTGCAAGGCAGCAGGGCAGTGGCAGCACTGATCCCTGTGGCCCAGGGAACAGGGAATGGTCAGCCAGGACGTGGCTGAAAGGGTGACAAGAGGCTAAAGGGACAAAGGAGTCAGTCAAAGGGAGAAGGGACTTGAACCATAAATCAGTGCAGGATATTCTTACTGTCCCACTACGTTGGGCTGCTGGTGGCAGAAAGGTCATTCACACTCCAAGAAATTAAACACAGCTAATAAAAACAGCTGTCAAATGGAAAATTCCTAATTCTCCCCCACTCTGTCAGAGGGACAAACGCTGTTCCAGTGGCTTTTCTGTGCCTGTGAGCAGGTGTTTTCAGGCAGGCTGAGCACACCTGTGCCATGGCACCAACGCAGAGGAGACTGGGCTTGCAGGCAGCAGCTCTGCAGGTCCAAGTAGGGCAGCACACAGACAGCAAGCGGGACAAAGTAGATTTAGGAACTTCTATGGAATTCAGGCAGTCTTAGCACGGTCCAAAGAGCTTAAGGGTCTTTTCCTAGATCACACAATAGCACCTTGGCAAGCTGCTCCCAGCCTGGGCCCCAGCCAGCGGCGCTGTCCATCCGGCTGCGTAAGTGAACAGGAGAGGGAGTTCTCAACTGGAGGAATTTTCTCCCGCAAGCTTCCAGACTAGGCTTGATAGCTAAAACAATTGAAAACGTTTACAATGAAATGAAAACAATACGTAATTGTATTGTTTTCCAGCTATTCCCCGTGCCAAGAAACAGCTTTGGTCAGGAAACCAGTTGTAAGTTTGACAAGGAAGAAACAGAGATAAGTAGGATTGCTCGCTTGCCAAGAGAGACTCCCTAAATTTAACTGTCCTGAACTCTGGGGAGGAAGAGGAGGCCTTCAGCCCAGTTCAGTCCTACTCTAAATTAAAGCCAGTAAAGCTGACACCTATGGGGTGGTACATCACTACTTCAATCAAGCATCCATAATACAACGTAAGAGCAAGAAGAGTTGATAATATAGTAAGTCCTTACATATATAATCAATCCATCTATCTATCTAAATATCTATCTGTATCTCACTGCAATGATTTCAGCACCTCAGCTACAAAAGCAAATAAAGCCCCCACCCTAAAACACTGAAAAACCCACTTTTTGCTGCAATAAAATAAACAACAGGAAGGAGAGTGGGGGAGCTGAGGTCTGACTGAAGGAGCAGCCAGGGGAGAGGAGAACAGGGTGGGATCTGACAGGTACCCAGGCCCTGGAAAAAAGGGGGATCAGAGAAAGAGGGGTGAAAGATTTGGAAGCTGCAATGGTGGGATGGTGAAGGCAAAGTTGTCAAGGGAAGGGACAAAAGATGGGTGAAGCAAGAACAGGAATTACAGATTATGAGAGAGCTATTTGAATGCTGTAAACACCAGGGAGGGAAAAGAATTGTTTAGGGTGGTTCAGTGATATTTCTAGGAGTGATGGGATGCAGATAAGCAAGTGGAAAATGCAAGCTATTCCACAGGAAACATTTCCTGACAGTGAAGGCTAATAGACTGTGGAACAGCCTCCCAAGGGAAGCGGCAGGAGCCGCTCAGACAATTAAAACCAGCCCAGACAACATACCTTGGGGCCTAATCAGTCCTGAGAGCACAGACAGCTGACTGCATGGGACAAATACCTTTCCTTCTTGCTTCACAGATAAAGCCCTAAAGCTCAGGGGAAAAAAGGACCATTGTCATGCAAGGTGAGGAGCAATCACACCTGACTCAGATAAAATCCAAAGGCAAATTTTCCTTGTAAGTGACTCAGGGGAAGGCACTGAAGTTCCTTCTGAGAAGTATCTGACACAAAAGATCCTGTTCTCCCATGTTCCATTACTGGCAACCAAAAAAAGTCTCTAATTCACAATAAACATTAATTCACTGTTTGCTCAGGCACTCTGTAATGTTTAATTAGCTCATTGTTTAAGGTTTAACAGCTTTAAGGCCCTTTTTCTTATGAAATGCTGAGTCGATATCCTGTTCTACTTCTCTGCTACCATCCACCTCACTGAGCCACACAGGAGATAAGGACTCGATAGAAAACACCGATTGTTTCTTCCCAGACACCAGGAATTCAGTGGAAACCTTGGGAAAATTGGACACTAACTATTAGTTAGGATTCAATAAAAGAAGGGCAGAATACTCCCGAGTGCTGGATGTGAGGCAGCTGCAGCCAGTGAGGGCTGGATTTTTTATATTTTACTTTATTTTTAAAATCTTTTTCTCCCCTTCACCTCGATGCCACGGCCCAAAGATTTTCAGTGTGCTCCTGGTGTCAGTCTACTAAGCAGTGACTGAAAGCCCCAGTTTATTAAAGCACAGGCTGACCACTGAGCTGCCAGAAATACACCTGGAGTCGTTTAATCCGCGCAAACACTGACACAGGGAACGTACCCAAGCATGTGAAGGTCTCCTTACCTGGTGTTCTTTGGGCATTTATTGATTAACACATCGATTAAGGCCCTTGGTGACACTGTGTGCTTGGAGCTCTGCTGTGTCCCAGCAGGGATGGGCCACTGCCTGTGCAAGCAGGCCTGGAAAAATGCAACCAGCAGTTCCAAAAAGTGAAGTTTAGAAGGCTGTAAAAAGAACAAAACCCTGTCAAAACCGATTTTTGGATAATTAAAAAGTATTAGTGGAAGAACGGCACAGAAATCCCTGCGGTTCTTCCAAGGCAAACTGACAGCGTTGTTGGCTTTTCTTCCCAGTATCACTGAACACTTGGTAAACTACAAAGTGAGTCAACGTTATTTGTAGTTTTCAGCATCAATTTAGTTTCCGTGAAAGAAAAACCACAACTCTCCTTTTTCCAAGGTTGCATTAATTGCCACGAGCTTGTCCAAGTCTCCCTCTGTGCTGTGGTCACCCACTTTCACATCAAGGCTCTGTTTGTAACTCCCAAATCCTTCACGGATGGATGTATTGCTGTGCTACTGATATCAAGATAAAGATGTTCAAAGTCACCACAGGCCTTCTAGCAGGTGTATTATAAATTACAAATTAGGGTAATTACCAGCCTAATGACAGGACTCCTCCATAATAATCCTTAAAATCGATTTGCCCTTTACTGAAATGTCTATAATTTACCACTCATAAGAAAACAGAAGCTCTAGTGTTAATCATGATTATAAGAGGTTCTGAATTGTTATGCATTGAAGTTCAGTAGTCAAAGAGAACTATTCCTGTCAAGCTCCTTTTCAAGTTTAGGACTCTCATAAAGAGCCACCAAAGCAACCTGTGACAACCAAAACAGTCCCTGCTTTCCTCACTGGATCAACACAGACTTCAGTCCAACCAGCTCTTTCCCTCTGAATTTTGCATTTCTTCTGACAAGGAAAAAGGAAAATTAAGATGTCCTATTGAAAACCTTTGCAGCCATCTCTGTGGGATGGATCACAGCTGAGTTAGACTAAAGATCCTTCAGGTCTTTCAGGAAGTGAGACTCTTCATTCCTTAAAATTCCGTCTTGCACCAAGTAACCTTTAAAATAGTTCCTGGAACAGTGAAATAAATCCTCTTTCACAAGTGAATTTACAAGTCTACGGAAGGTTGGTACGTGCAGAACTGATAAAGGGAATTTAGTTTAACATTCCGTGTATTCAAATGTGGAACTTTTGCCTCAGGAAGGTGTGGAAACCCAGGTTTGGAAATCAAATAACTCAGAACCCATCCAGAGCCCTGATGATTCCTGCTAATACTGTTTTGGGGGAAATATTAACAGGTCTGAGCTGGTCCAATAGAGATCAGAAAGTCTAGAGAGGGCAGAGCTGTCCTCTGCAGGGTTTAGGATCCCTCCTGAGTTACTGGGTACCAGAACCCAGCTGGACTTGCTGCATGGTGCTGGCAACTAAAGATTTCTCTACAGCTCAAGCACTCACCTCTGCCAGCCCTCACTGCTTATTTATTTCAGAAATGGAACATCTCACCCCAATAAAACTGGGCAGGAAAACCCAAGAAGTTCCCAAAACCACATGCCCAGCTCTCTGAGCATCCCAAGCTGCCAATCCATCTCCCTGCTGATTTTAGGGGCACAGTTTGCACTGCTTTTCATTCACTGAATTCTGAACATCTTTTAATTTTGAACATTTTGCTTTTATTTCTTTTTTTTTTTTTCCAGTGGGAAGCCACTGGTGTTACCGGTCCCAGAAGTGTGAACACCCCGAGTGTGAAGGTATTGCTAACCAAGTTATCTCTCCAATCACATCAGCGAGCCTTCTCTTATTCAGAGGGGCTCCTGAGAGAAATAATGCAAAAATTCACACAACTCAGCATTTAATGCTCAATGATTGTGTTTTATAAGTGGCAACAGGATACCTGGGAGGGGGGGTATTTTGAAGGTACCAGGGGTTGTGGTGTTTTGTTCCAACCAAGGAAAAATGCTACAAATATAAAAATAACTCCCAATGTGCTCCAGAGGAAATCAGCCCTGCACTTTGGGGTGATGTACCTAATTTCCCAAGCAAGAATACACTGGCTGGGTGGCCAGGCTTTGTGAAGGACTTGCTGTGCACAGACAAATACTGTTTTCTCCATGCTGAACCAGACCCTGCCCAATGGCACCTGACAGACGCCGCCTGCAAAGGAGACAGACAGTCACCCATCAACATTGTCACCAGAAACGTCGTCTATGACAAGAGCCTGAAGCCTCTGACTTTTGAAGGATATGATGGGAAAGGGTCTTCAAAGTGGAAGGTGGAAAATAATGGACACACAGGCAAGTAGTGCCCAATATTACGGGATTTATTTGCGCCTGCCCCTGGGAGCAGCCGTTCCCTTCTGCGTCCTGGGCAAGGTGCTGGGTGTCCCTGCTGCTGGGGGACAAGGAAGCACAGATAAGGTGTCACCCCTGTATTTCAGAAGGGAAACTTTCCAAACGCTGCCCGAGCTAAGACTTTTGGGGAAATGTGTGGGAATTACCACGTTTTTGGACTCAGGACACTGCTCTTGTGTCCCTACAGCAGAAGTTGTTCCTGTAGATGTGCAGAAACAAAGATGTGTTTCTGGGATGTGGGTGGACAGAGGGGTTCAGGACAACTCTTTTGGGCACAGTTACATCATTTTCTGCTGAATTCGTTTCTGGGCTTGCCTTTCCAGCTCTTGCTTCTGCACAAGGAATTCTACTGAAGGAAAATATAATCAGGGACAGTCTTTCCACCAGTGGCTCACAGTGTGTGTGTCTTACCAGTTCTTTAAAAAATGGGCTAAAATCTCTGCTTTAAACCTGTTTTCTCTGCACACAGAAGTAATCTGAATGCGTTATCAGCTACTTATTGATTCAGTAAACAGTGAATCAGTGGAAAGCCATTTAGAACTGCTGCACTTCCTCCAACTTTCCTCACTAAGAGCGATGCTAATGATGCTGCTTCAACAAAATTATGTCCAATTACTTCAGCTTGAAAATTAATCTGTGGTCTATCTATTTTTAAATTGTCTTGAGGTGCTCTTAAAATCTTACATGGGTTATTCCAACTGCCAAATTCTTAAAGCAGAAAGCAGCAAGTGGCAACTATTTCCTGATTTAAAGGAGAAAGGTGCTGGGGAGATTTTAACAGCCAGAGATTCTAGTTTCAAACACTGATATTGTGACAGACCAGAAAGAAAGGCATGTTTTGACTTTTCACTGACATATGGATTAATGACTTTCCCATTACAGAATGGTACTGCAGAATGTCCACATTACAGAATGTCCCTTTTACACAAAAATTATTTATAAGCACTGCTTAGAACTCTCCTCTTCCCCAGCCATGCATAAGGAGCAGGGTTTTAATCTGGGCTTTTAAAAGTTCTTCCTTCTGAGGGCAACCAATTCCTGTGCTAAATGAGAACAGCCCTGGGACAGTTATTGCCTAAATTACAGCTGCAGTTAAAAGCTCCAGGTGATATTAGACTGTCATTGTGTTCGGTGATGGGCAGATAGCAAAGGTCAGTGTCTCAAAGGTCTCACAAGCCAAATAAACAAAGCCCACAAAGATATGTGACTCATCCATTTACAGATAAAAAGGCAGCGGAACTCAGTGACTCACCCAAGCTCCAAGTTCATTTGGAATTCAGAACAGAAATGAACTCTCTGGGGCTGCAATCCAGAATTCTCCTATGTGAAGAAAAGTGCTGTGTTCAATGGAGAGGTCTCAATAAAGAAAATTTAAAACCGTATCTCAAATATAGCGAGGGAGCGATGGTGATGTCTGGCTAGAAGAGCATCTCCTAAGAACATTTTGTTTTGCTGTTACCAGCAGATCAAACATCACATTAAACAGATATAATGACTTAGATGCTCAGGCTTAAATTGCAGCAGTACACTAAATTATAACAGAATATCTATAGACCCTGCCTGAAAGAAATCTTACAGTGCAGATGAGATTAAAACGATGGCTAAACCCCAGATAAACTGTGATTGAATATACCTTCAAGAATACTTTGACAGAGGGTGTTTTTCCAGAAGGAATGCAGGGTCTTTGGAAAGGTGTAAGAAGCTCTGACTCCTGAAGTCATAATGATTCATATAATTCATTCCAAATTAAACTCAGCTATAATTTCATAGGAGTTCAGTTTCTGCAGAGTTCAATTTCTGGGACACTTGGTAGGAACAACCAAGCCAGAAGTTTCAGATAGATCTGAACCTCTGCTCTCACATACTATCAATGTATGATCAGGGTTTTTTTCTTTAAAACAACTGATGTGTTTTCCCCAGTTAAAGTAACACTGGACATGACCCCTAAAGTTGGAGGAGGAGGTCTGGCAAGAAGATACAAGGCAGCAGAATTCCATTTGCACTGGGGAGTCCCAAGTGTGCAGCAAGCCACGCTGGGAGCGCAGCAATACATCCCTGGCTCAGAGCACAGCATAGATGGAGAGAAATACGCCATGGAGGTGGGTGAGACTGCTGGTGGGGGATGGATTTTACTCCAGAACTCTGCCCTTTAAAGGTACTGTTCAGCAAAACTGCTGGCTGGGGCTCCTAGGGAAGCCTGACTGTGGGAACGGAGGAGGAGGACAGGTTGCTCAGTGAGCAGAACACCCAGGAGAACAGGCTGGTTTTGCTGGAAGCTCAGGGGTACGTTGTTCTCCCACTGCTTCATTTCTGGGATGCAACCATTGACCTGTGCAATCAAACCCCAAAATTCTCTTCAAGGCAAGACAAGTGACCAGTGCAGACACACACGGACTGGTGGAAGGAAAGCACCCTCCTTTCCCACCACCACATGGAGATGTGCCTGTTCCATGCACAGCCTGGGAACTGGGGGCAGTGGAACACAGAGCACTTCACCTCTGGAAGGTGCACGAAGTGATGCCATTGCTGGTGGGGCAAGTTCCTAATTAACTAATTGCACAGTTGCTGCCCCAGGTCAGGGCTCAAGAGCTGCCTGTCCCCACCAGCAGCTCTGGCAGTGCAGGGACAGAGAAACCACAGTTGTACAAGGAGAATGAGCAGGTAACTGGCCTTGACTTTGTGTTACAGCTGCACCTTGTCCACATAAGAGAAGATGTTCCAGATGTAACAGAAGCCAAGAAATACAAGGATGGTTTGGCTGTGTTGGCCTTCTTTATAAAGGTAGGCAGTCAAATTTTTAATTGACCATCTCAAATCCACCAGAATTCTGGCTGAGTGACTGTTTATGTCAATATTACAGCAGCCCAAGACCTAAGCCTCCCTGCCTTCTGCAGGCATTCTGCCAGCACTTAGTTCCTCTGCCCTTCTCTACATCCTGCTGGCTGCTGTTTTTCACCCTTGTGGTTCTTTTCTGGTTTATCTACAATTAATTTAAAGCAACCAGTTGTTGAGAAATGCATGACGTGCAATCAAAATATTTCCATTTCAGGTTGACGAAGAAAATAAAAATTATGCCACTCTACTAAATGAATTAGAGAATATTAAATACAAAGGTAAGACACTTGGGGGGGGGTTTTCACAAGCTGGGTGGGGTGGAAGGCACGTGCTGGCATCAGGCTGCAGATAAATGGGACCAAACCCTGCAGCCACAAGTGTTATAAACAGCATTTCCCCACGGTTTGTTTAGGGCAAACAGCCCAGGTTGATCCTCTGCCACTGAGTTCCCTTCTCCCACCTAAGGAAGACCTTGGGAGGTACTATCGCTATGAGGGCTCCCTCACCACCCCTGACTGCTACGAGGGTGTCATCTGGACAATATTTGAGAAGCCAGTGGAACTCAGTCTTGCCCAGGTGAGTCTCAGAGGGCCATCCTGAACGGTCTGCTCTGCCCCTGGGGCTGCCTGCCCACCCAGTGTGGCACAGACCCACCAGCTGCCCCACTACCTTACTCCAAACACACACCCAACTTGGCACTGGCCTGAACACAGTCCCCAGTGCCAGCTGACTGACCCTGTTAAATCATCCCTCAAAAAATGGCAGGAAAGGGGAAGGAAGGGGAAATGACGACGTGAAAAGCAAGCCAAGAAAACCCCACAGGTAACTGGCCAGGTCAGTGCTCCGTCAGCACCACTTCCACTGCTGTCACCTGCTCACTCCCAAACCTCATGGCTTCTCTCCCACTGGCAGGAGGCCAGAACAGAATTCCAACTCCAACCGCTGAGACTTGTCAGCATCAGCTTCGAGCAGCCCCTTCTTGACCTGTAGAGAGGAACAGGAGATTGAATCATGAGTGCCTCAAAAACACCGATTGTCCAGAGATTGCACAGCCTGGCTGAGAGCCAGCACCTGTGTTTTAGCTCCTTGCTCAGGGTGTACTCACAGTGTACTCACTCAGTTAGGCACAGCTCAGCATCACACAGAGCAGCAGATCTGAAGCAAAGACAGAAATCCTCGTGCTCCTGCCCTGCGTCAGTGTGACGTGGTGGACAAGGACAGGAGGTAACCAGGTTCTTGAGGTGAACAGAGCCTTTGGCTCACACAGAAAGGAAGTCCCCCTGATCCCCAAGGCTGGCAGGAGTCATCTGTCAGTGACTTCCTGCAGGGTTTGATTCATCCTCACGGTTCAAAACCGCAGGTCTGCCCCACCACCATTCCCAGGTCTCACAGGAGAAGGATTTAACAAGCTGTCCTTTCCTTCCACGCCCGCAGCTCGCTCAGTTTGCAGCCCTGCACTTTGATGGGAAGAACTCCACTCCGATGATTGAGAATTTCCGGCCTGCTCAGCCCCTGCACGAGCGCAAGGTGTCCTGGTCCAGCGCCAGCATCCTCCTGCCCAGGGCAAAGCTCCTGGCGCTGCTCCTGGCGCTCACGTACATCCTGAGCTCTCCTTCCCCGTGAACACTCCTCACCTCATTCAGCATTCTAGTCTTTTTTTATTTTATTGTTTTGTTTTGTTACTGTTGCTGTCGTTGGTTCTCTGTATCAAGTAGCCTCTCTAACTACCAGCTCCAGAATCCTGTCTCAGTACAGAAGGTAACCTTGTCCTCCTCCAGACATTAATCAGGGACTGTGCTGCTCTTGTAGGAAATGAAACCCATTGCACTAAACCATCAGGATTCAAAGGAACTGTAAGGTAAAACTATGAAGACTCAATCTGAAAATAAGCCAAAGCAAAACATTAGGATGGATTATTATCTGCAAGGCTGACTCCTGGAAGGACACCCAACCAGCTGCACAGAGGGCTTGCAGGAGGAATCTGTTCTTAAGTGCCTGTGAAGGGGTTGCTTTGGAGTATGTTTACATTCAACACTGCAATGTTGGCAGTAACACGTGGAGTAATTCCTATAATCCCACATTATCCTACCTGAAGGTACAAAACAGCAAAGGAGAAACACCCACACACAATCGTGCAACATGGGGGTGGATCCCCTCAGGGAGGGATCTGTGGCAAACCTCATTTAACACAAAGCCCCCCCTCTTCCTTCAGAGCTTCTAAATCCACTTTAGATAAGGATCCTGGATTCCTTTCCCTGATCTCCTGATTGGGCTCTCAGGTTTCTCCATTATTTATTCATCCTTCTCTGGGATGCCAGGGCCAATATGATGTGCCAGAGGGAAAGAGGGAAGCTCAACCCCATGGAGCAGTGGCACATCTGTGGGAATTCCCTCTCTTTGGAGGGCTGCATTTGAAACATGAGACTCTGATGATCCTTTATACAGTTTTTTTTTGCCTAATAAAATGGGACAGCTCAAGAAATTGCTCTTTCTTATATATGTCATATATATATATAATTTTTTTAAATAACATACCTGCAATATTCACTCATTAAATTGTGATTTGAACTGATGCCTTCAGATCTTACCCAATTACTTACAGAAATACACTGGTAAATGGGATTTCCTTGTATTATATTACAGCTTTTCTTAGAATTTTAGATTTTGGTCACACCAAAATAGGATTTCATATTAGCAGACTTGTTTTTGTTTTTTTTCTTTAGGGCAATGTTTGCAGAGATGACTTTATATTACAGTTATAGGGCCATTTTCAGGAACGTCCTGGCAGGGAGAGTAACTAGAGCTCACCAAAGGACTAAAAACAGGGGGGGAACCTATTTTCATATTTATCAATCAATAATATAAGCTTTAAAAACACACATGGGAAAGCAAATCCACCTATTTAAGTTTGAAGGAATGATTAATACTTTATTTTTATGTAACTGAGAAACTTTCAAGGAGCTAACATAAACAATATATTAAAGTTGAAAGAGACCTGCATTTTAATTGTCTTGAGT
This sequence comes from Sclerurus mexicanus, assembly GCA_013396755.1. Classification (NCBI taxonomy): domain Eukaryota; kingdom Metazoa; phylum Chordata; class Aves; order Passeriformes; family Furnariidae; genus Sclerurus; species Sclerurus mexicanus. The sequence continues at coordinate 482,175 of VWZF01005393.1, read as the reverse complement.
TTTGATTTCTTTTGTCCTTGCTGAAGGGGAATCTGCAAACACTCTTTCAGAACAGGAATGTGACTTTCCCCCCTGTTTTCTCCACAATATTTAGGGTTGAGTTTAGGGCTGGGCTTAGGGTTGGGTTTGTATTTTTGGGGCAGGGAGTTGCAGTGCCTGGGGATGTCATTTATTGCTGGTGATAAAGGATAAATCAGGGGTCACTCTTCACTAGGCTGTGCCTCAGTTTATCCTGTAGATAGAGAGAAGCGTTTACAGCCGTTAATTAAATGTGGGAGGATCTTATTTACTATGAACTATGTTAGAACAGAGCTAAGGGAAAGAAAATCTGCTGACAAGAGGGTTATTCCTCCCTAAGTCCTCTCCTGCACCAGGAGAGGTGAACAAAACCTGATTGGACGAGTTTGCCTGAGTGACTCAATGTTGTGGCAATGCAGAAGAGGGAAAGGCAGTGCCTGAGCTCAGCCTGTCCTGAGCCAGAGTGTCCCCTTTGCACTCAGGTGACACGTTCTGTTCTGGGGCAGGGCAGGATGGTGACAGGACCAGGGTTAAGGCAGTTAATAAATACAAATCTCCAGGAAAAAACTACTGCATTCAAAGAGCAGCGAAGGACAGGAAGGCTTCAAGTGGGACATTTGATTTGCTTTTGTGAGACAGTTATGGAAAAGTAATTTGCTGTTCCACAGGTAACTTCAGGTGCTGATTGTCAGGAATTCTGTCCATGCTATGCTTGGCATGTAACTCCTTACATTGTGAAGACACTAGGAAATGACAGTAACTCCTGAAGGACAAACAGCAAGGCCAGGATAATACAGGAAAGGGTGGGGGAGGGAACAAAAGGATTTAGGAGGATCCAGAAAGAACATTATTTTCCCGTGTACAGAAAAGTTAGCACAGAACCTCACTAATCCATTTCACATATGCTGGAGCCAGAGCTGATGACTGCTTGTCTTCTGGGGCTGAACCCTGGAGTGCAAGAGAAAATGAAACCACTCTGGAAATGAAAATTCACTGGAAATGCAAGTTCTGGGTTTAGAACAAAAGAGACAGGCAGAGGTTTTGTGGATGTTAACCAAGTGGGGAGGCAGACCAGCATTTGGGTGGCACAAAACCACATGTCCCAAGTGATGGTGCTCAGGAGTGCAAAGACCAACACGTTTGGGAGATTATCAAAGTGTGGCTGCAGCTTTGTGGATACGAGAGCTCTGTCCTTTGGAGGGCTCTGACTTTGCTCCAGGGTTGTCACTGCTGCCATGGGAGAGCCTCTTCATGTGAACACCATGGGGGCTCACCGGATCAGTGTCTGAAAATACACCGAGCTGAGACTACAGGGGTTTGTAGAACACACCCAAAACTCTTACCCGGAGCAGCCCGTGATTTGGGGCACCCGAGGAGGTGGGAGAGCTGAAGCAGCAGATCTGCCCCAGGAACACGAGCCCAGCGTCACTCCTTCGTGACCATCAGAGGCAGGGGGTGACATGAGGGCAGGCACAAAAGAAATTCTCAATACAGTATGTTTTCAGCAAAACATTTTCTCAGGAAGCAGAGAGAGACAAGGAAACCAAACCATTACTCACTGGAAATATATTTACATTATCCACGAAGAATTCTGCCAAACTTGGCGGCTCTGTTGTGCAGTCAGCTCCTCCCGTGACAAACACAGGCCCAAAATTCTCTTGTCTGTACAAAATTAATTTTCCTTACCTGCTGGGAGAAGGGGATAAAGCTTTTTGCTCTGTCCTTTCCTTCATGGCCCATCCAGAGGCAGATTTCACAGGGAAAACAGCACTTGCCAGCACAGCCAGCAGCCTTCCAGTTAAAAAGGTGTCACCCAGCAAATCCATGTTAAATATCCATCCACCCATCCAACTCCAGTAAACCCCAAAAAGATCCAGAGAAGCCCACTGAACTTCCCAGGCTGGTTTTAGAGTTTAATTCATGTGTTAACACCAGGAATTACACCAACCACCTCTGAGCCAGAGACAGGGGGACATTGCCTGATGCTGCACCTTGCCCAGGAGCAATACCACAAAAATCCTCTTCCCAATCTCCAAACTCCTCCTGAACACACACAGCTCATGCCGGCCAAGAAGGAGAACAGGCAGTTTTCATTAGTAAATTTAAATGTATTTCCCAAAAATAACCTGCTGTTTGGGGCTTTTAGTATCAGAAATAAATTCATATACACCGATAAAACCTGATTATAATTAGTCACACAAGTAAAATTATGAGTGTAATTAACTACAGCAATTAATTGAAATGCCTTTGGGACCTTATTTCCCTTCTTGCAGCTGAATGCAATTTGCATTTAAAGTTACATCATAAACGGTACAAGATCATAGTCATTTAGGGTTATTTTACTATCTTTTACCTGTTAATATTTCTGAAGTGATTTAGACATCCAGTAATCAAACACTGTTTGGATGTAAAAACCAACCCAAACAGCTGATACTGTTTTAATAACCATGGCTTTGTTTTCCTGTAATCCATCTCCCAGCTATCTAGCTAAACTTTTGCATGCCCTTCCTTTTTATTACCCCTCAAAAATACATTGTTTTTCATCGACTGAAATTACCTTCATAATGTCAACACCCATTCCCTTCCCACATTACCAAGACTGCTCGTTGTTCCCAGCACGTAAGAGAGAGATCTTGATAGATTAGTTTGCAGATATGGGTAGTTATGAAGAATTTATGAGAGAGAGAAAGAAAGGCAGAAGTTTTACATTTTGCTGATCGTGCTGATGTTGAGATTAAGCTCTAAATAAATCATAGACGTTTCCTATCAAGAATGCAGTATCTTTGTAAGCCTACAATCATTTGAGTTTGTTGCACATGAAGCTCTCAGTGTTACATCAAATGCTTTCTTATAAGCGGTAAAACGTAATGGTTTGTGTCCTGGAGCCAGCAGTCACTGCTGAACCTGGGAGCACTGACCTCCTTAAGGTGAACAAGAGGAGTTTAAATCTCAGAACGCCAAGATAAAGGCAGAGAGTCAACCACGGAGGGGCTGAAGCTCCTCCAGCCCCACCAGCCAAGATCCACTGGGACTGGTGACACACCACCCTCTGCGCAGCCCCTCATGCCAGGCACATCCAAGTGAAAGAGAGGATTCACCACTCATTTCCCCCTCCTCAGAGCATCTCAGCGCCCCAAATCACGGCTCAAACACTGTAGGAACTGGGTGTTGTGACAGTCGCAGTGCCCGCAGTGTCCCTGTGCCCAGGGAGCTCAGTCCAGGCAGAGGGCTCTGAGCAGAAATACTGCCAAGGCTCCCTTTACTCCAATGGGTTTGCAACAGTTTGATGGGCAGGAACACGGTGTCTTATCAAGCACTGCCAAAAGGACTCTGGTGTCACTCACATAAAAGCCCTGAAATGGGCTTCCATTGTCCCTTTGTTAATACTGCAGTGCCAGGGCATAAACGGGAAGGTGGGGTTTATGATCCCACAGATAGGAATGGACACGTGATGGAACCACAGTGATTTATGGCAAAAACAACTATTAAAGCTCATAAAACACAAACACTCCGATCACATGGAAATGCACTGAAAAAGTCAGGGAAATTCCTACTGCAGCCATAGGGCTGTTTGGAGGCTGTGACACCTGGTGGGACCCCAGTTCATGATTTATAAATGCCTCTTATAAAGCTTATTAAAGAGCAAAATCCTGCCTGCCAAATGACCCCAGGAAAGATTCAGCCTCGGGGAAGAGGCAGCAGCTGGTTCTGCTAACGCGAGGCAACGGGAGGGCTGTGGGACACGGGGATGTGCAGAACCACCTTGGACAGTTCAGTTAATGCACAAAAGGAAAAGAGCACACACAGTAAGCTGTATAAGATGGAACTAACTCTTCCAATAGCTCATTTCTCTCCTTTGACTAAGACATAGAATGCATGAGCAAGTCTTCTGCAGAACACAGAGCTACCTCAAGTTCTCAACTTTCTGGCTAAAGACACTAAATAGAGGCTTAAAAAAAAAAAAGAATAAAGACTGAGATAAGGGTAAAAACACCCTCAACACATGAGAAAGCCAAAGATCACACTGCGAAGCAGCTGCCCCCAGCAGTGACAGGGTGAGCTGCTGCTCCTCGAGGGAAGGAGGAAGAACAGCCCAACAATCACATCTGCTGGTGGCACTGGCTCGGCAATAAAAGCTGCAGTCTCGGTGCCTGGCTCGCTGGAACCAGCTGCCAAGTTCCTGTCAGGAACGCTGAGGTGGAATGATTAACACATCCTGAGCCCTCATTAGAGAGCAGCCAATTATCCTGGGATACTCCGTGGCAAATAGATTGTTTTCAGCACAGCCTGTCCGAAGGCACGGCCGGGCTGCAGGGCTGCTCCCCATCCTGGCAGCTGCTTCTGACTGCCCTGGCAGGGAGCTCCAGGAGGGACAGAGCTCCTGTGCCAGTGCCCTTTACAAGCCTGGGGCAGAATTTGGGTGTGTAATTTTCATGAGCAGCTCCTTGCAGCACCTTCTCCATTGACAGCACTGTTTGGTCTTACTAAGAGAAATTTGATCATCACTGATGACATCTCCAAGTCCTCTGCGATGAGGAACATCATTTCTAATACTGAAAGGGTGGCAAACTTCCTCTCCTCCCACTCCTTGCTCCTTATTTCCTTTATTAAAACCAAACCCCAATGGCACGCAGCAAAGTGCAGCTTTCCCAGTTGTTCCTGTGAGCAAAGCAGTGACGTACCACAGCCCTTGGCCCTGAGAATCCTGCCATTCCTGGCACACTGGAGGAACTACCTGTCCTTTACATAAACCATTACAAGAACTGTATTTCTCGTTCAGCTGATCTGTGACAAATTCTATTAGAAATGATTTCAAGTTCATATTTCAGTGTCAATCCTTTGCGGGGCAGAAGGAAGGGAATGCAAACACAGCAAGGGAGACTCATGGTTGGGATGGACTGGAATGCACACCCAGGGAATAACCTGCCACACGAGGGGCTTTGCAGCAGTCATGGCAAAGACCACATGAGAACAGTAATATTCTGAAATAAAGATTAAATCAGGGCCCTACCAAAAGAAATAGTCACAGACAGGCCACAGCACAACTGTGGCCATGAAGAAACTACAAACAGTACAAGTGACCTGCTCAAAACACGTTCAATTTTTGGTGTTCCAGTTATTTGGGGAATTTTAAGCAGTAAAATTACTGGGGAGTGTTTGGTACAGCCCGCAAGGGACTGTGAGCACAGGCCAGCTGAGCAGGGGAAGGATTCTGCACTGCAAGTTACTGGGGCAGAGGCTCAGGATCTGAATAGTGCAGGTCGGTGTCCAGCTGGCAGCCGGCACAGCCAGCCAAAATAAATGTGGCCCCTCTGTGCAAGCACTCTGCCTCAAATACCTTCCCTTGGAGTCATCCTCTATTTTAAGCAAAATACATAAATAAAAGAAAATAGTGTCAGTTTTACTATTGTACACGTGAATCCAAAATACCCATTATAGTCATCACCAAAATAAATTATTGTCCCGGTTTGAAATGGTGGGAAACTTCAGTTTTCCTTTCATTCAAGCGGAGAGCATTTTATAGTGAGGCATTCCTTGGGGATAATACACATTTTAATGGGCTCACATAAAAGTTAGCATATATTTTTATATCAAGTCTCTGCATATTAAATTGAGTAGTGTGGGAAACAGAAAAAGGGCCTGATAAGAATTCGAAGTGATCATTTTTATGCAAAAGAAATGAAAGATGACACTTCCAATGGCTCTTGCAAGAGGCCCTTAAAAGAACAGCTTTCCACAGGCTTCTGAAAATTTAATAGCAGCTATTTGTGCAAGAAGTCTGTTTTCTCACATTGGTCCAGTGCAGCCTCGTGCTTCAGGCAGGGAAGTGCCTCTTCCAGCTGCATTATGAGACAGAGAAACCCCCCCCCGTCCCCCTTGTCCCTGGTGGTTTTTACCCACAAAGCAGCAGCAGTTTTGGAGCAATGGCAGAAATCTGAGCTCAGGTTGGGGACGTGTCAGCCTTTCCATCCTGCTCCCTTCAGCCACCCTGCATTGATTGCTAAAAGCTCATTAACCAAGATGCAAAACCTTACAGATTTATCACCTGCCTGAGCTCTGGGTGCACCAAGGGGCAGGAGGTGGCTGCTCTGTGCCCTGAGCTGCAAAGCGCAGCAGCTGGAGGAAGCAGGAGCAGACCCAGCTCAGAGTGAAATAAATTCAGAGGGGATAATCCCATCTCACCTTCCTTTAAGCAGCTCTTAATGTATTTTATTTATTTATTTGAACTCTACCCCTCTTCACACTGGGCTCGCCTGTTGCCTTACTGCACTGCCTGCCACTCATGTGAAAGAGAAAGCAACTTTAAAAACAGCCAGTGTTTTGGTCCCAGCTACATCAAATAAGTTAAACAACAGTCCAAGCTCCCTAACCTGACAGATTTTGTGCTAAAAGCTAATTATTGTTCAGGTCACTGTTAATTCTTACTCCTTTAAACTGCTGCTAGTTTGCCTCATGTCTCGTTGAGCAGCCAAATCTCTGGATTACACTACAAGCAAAACATAATGACTTCTTTAATTGAGGTACCCACACTGAAAGCAATCACCTTCTAGCTTATAATTCATTCATAATAATTTTAAAAAAATCATTGGAAGGAAAGGCAAGAAGTTTAAACACGCAGTGTGACATCCTTGTTCACATCTCATGGCCAAACTGGTCCCTCTGATATGCTGCCAACTTTTTATCAAAAAGCTTCCACTAAAACTCTCTTTGTTGCAAGTTAAATGCTGGGGCTGCCTGTGCTCAAAGGGGCTGCGGGCCCAGAGATTTATTCCCTGGCGTATGTCTTTTAAACAGGAACATTCTTATAATCAAAACTGAAGATAAAAAGGCAGGACCACATGGCAAACAAACATTTACCATCGTGAGCAAGGTCATCAACCGGAGCGTGTGCTAACGAGCCTCGTGCATCGTTTGGGCCTTCCTGTGTGGAATCCTTTCCTGCCCCTTGAAGAAGCGTTCTGATACAAAGAGAATGGTTTTGATTTCAAGGTCTCCAAAGGGGTTTTTATTCCATATCAAAAGGAAAAACATCATGTAACAAGAATTCATCCAGCTTTCTGTTCTGCTCCTTGGTGGCTCACAACAGAAACTTTCAGCACCTCAAGAAGCGTTGAGCTGCAATTTGAACTGCTGCAATTCAAATTGCTGCAGGAACATCTGAACTGCACACTCAAAACCCCAGAGTTCAACCCTTCAGAGTCTGGAAATGAGTTCTTCCTCCCTGCCTTTGAACCACAGACTGGTTTGGGTTGGAAGGGACCTTAAAGCTCATCCAGCACCACCCCCTGCCACAGGCAGGGACACCTTCCACTGGACAAATCACTCCAAGCCCTATCCAGCCCGGCCTTGGACACTTCCAGGGATGGGGCAGCCACAGTGTCTCTGGACAAGCCCCTCACAGCCAAACCTCGCGTCCTCTGCTCTCCCCAGGGTCCGCTCCAGCCTCAAGTGACACATGGGGACAATTGTCCCGGTGTCACTGAGCACTTCAGAGGAGGGACCTTCCTCACATTGTCCAGCCTGAGCTCTGTAATCACCCTGTTCCTTGCATTGTCTCCCCACTCCAAACACCCTCACACAAACACCCTTTGGGAGGCTTTTCAATTCGCCACTGGTGGTGTTGGTCCAGGTTCCTGGCTCTGCAGCTTCCCCGTGTTGTTGTCCAGCTCCCACCCCACAGGCACACTCCAGCTCTCCTCCCACAGCTTCTCCCTGGGAGCCCAAGGTTTATTTGGAAGAGACGTAAATATTTTCTGCATTAAGTGAAGGCACAATTTTTAAGCTGCAAACCATTGTATGCTAGGATTTAGGTTAATACTGTGCTTTCTGTATCACACCTCAGCAAATTTTAGCCTGTTACACAGACCTGAGAAACAAGAGAGTGGGAAATGTTGACAGCAGCTTGGGGAGAACATTTCCCAAACCCACACATGAGTCGTGGCACCCCAGAGCTCTCTCTGCCAGTTCACTCGGACTTTGCACCCAATAAAAACCCACTGCTGAAAAACCTTCCAGCAGCACAGAGATAAATAATACCCAGGCACAGGGAGTCCTGTATTGTCACATCACACAAATACTGCAACAAAGGCTCTCAGGCAGCTGCTGCTCTGTTTATTTTCCTTGCAGGGGATGGAAGGGCATGAACTCTGAGCCCCCAAAGCAGCTCGTGACCCACCTGGGGACATCTGTGCTCACAGCAGGATTTTTACATGCACTGTTCGAAGTTAAAAGGTGAGGTTCAGTCATCAGGGAATGGGTCAAGATCTGTCTGGAATGACCCTATATCAAAATAAAACTGTATTTTGTCACTATTTTTCCTCAATACCTTTCTACTCTCACAATTAGCAGCGAGAGGTCACTGGCTGGGCTTTTGTACGAACGCATCTTCTATTTCTACTGGTTTATTTATCTTGTTTTAGTCTTAAAATGAGCATCCATACCTGCTCCTGGTGCCTCTGCACTTGTCACAAGCTGAAATAAGGACAGGAAAGCAGCCTGGCCTCGCTGTATTCCCAGCCTTTTCCAGGAGCATCACCACCACGCCAGAGCCGAAAGCTTCCAGCCACCAATGGCTGAACAACTGAAATGTAACAGATCAGTCAAAATTTTCCCCGTGATTTTCAGTCTTGAGGTAATTTCTCATGCAATCTAAATAAAAGACTGATTTTTCCACAGTCCTTTATATGAACAACTCCAGGAGCCCACGTGTCCTGCTCAGTCCTCCCTCCTCACACCCTGCCAGGCTTTTTATCCCAGACAAAAGGTCTAAATTGCAAGAACTAGGGAAATTGCTAAAGTCTGTCTCCATGAAAAACATTATTTAATCCCTGAAAGACAAGTCTGTGTGTCTATACCATAAACCACCCAGAATGCCACCATCTGTTTTAATTTGGGAGCTACTAAAGATTCCTGAAGTGAGCAACTACCACAAGCAGGACTTTCAGATTCTGCAAATACGCTCTGAAAATTTAATTTAAATCAAATCCAGAAGCATCCTTAACACATTTTCTCATTTTGCTTAAGGGACCTTATCAAACATTGCTTTTCATTTTCACAAACAGGAAATCTTTTACACATGATCAAGGAAGTCGGAGGCTTGTCCCAAACAAAAGGCACAATCTCCCGAGCTTCTGAGAGGGTTTTATTTTCCTGAAACGATAAATCAGCGAGCATGGATGGCTGCACTTCCATCACTTCTCGCTCCAATTTACTGCACCTGAGGGAACGAGGGTAACAAAAGATATAATTAATACCTACGCGGATGCTCCGGGCCCTGGGCCAGCGGCCGCAGCCCGGCACGTTCTCAGGGCACTTCAGGGATAAATCTCCCTGATAAGGGATAAATCCCTGATATTCTGGTATTTAGACCCGGGGAAAAGCAGGGACACAGCCTCCTGTGCCAGCCCAAGGAGGGCAGGGGACAGGGGGATGTGCTCTGGCCACAACAGCAGCTCCAGAAGAGACCAAAGGGCTGGATGGGGATGGGAAGTTCCCTTGGAGTTGGGTTTCTCAAGGTGAAGTGCCAGACAGAGGTCACTCCTTTGGGCACCCTCGGGAGCTGGTGCATTCGTCCCTCCCGTCACGCTGGGGGAATAAGAGGCTTTGGCAGAGGAAGGTGCTTTCTGTGCTCTGTCCTTCCCCTCCCTGCCAGGAGAAGGATCCCAAGGCGGGCTCCAGGTCTGAAGGGAGGCTCAGTGACCACCCTCGAGTGGAGCACAAGCACTTGCAGCTCTTCACAGGGGAAAAGTTCCAGCACAGCTCATTTCGCATCACTCCTGTCTCACCAAACGGGCTCTGCTCAGTGCAGAGTCCTTGCCCGAGGCTGCGCAGCCCTGACCTGGGGAGTAAAGGGATCCAGCAGCAGGGAATGGCTGCAGGTCTTGGCAGGGCTATGATCCCTTCATCTCTTTAATGGCCCTACTACGCTTGTGAATCGATAAAAGCTTTCCCACTGACAACAGCACATAGGAGCATCTTGGGTAATGAGAATTTTTAATCTTTCTAAATTGCACTTTCAATGCCTCAAAGCCTTAAGAGAGGAAATTCATGATAGGAACAATGAGACACCATGTTCTTCCACTGAAATTCAATTTTCAGTATTGAAAATGCCCAAGCGACTCCTGCGACACTGGGATGGTCACACTGGTGGGGAATGACCACTGTGAGTGCTCTGAGAGTGGATCCCCAGGCAGGAAGGACGACTGAGCTGAGCTCAAGTGTCATCCCTCAGCGCTGCTCCGACACACACAGCATGGGAGGGCCTCACTTCCAGAGACACCAGCTCCTCTGGATCACCCTGGTGACACTGATGTGTGCCAACCCTTGGACAAATACCCATTTAGCATCTTGAAGGGCCATAAAACAAGACTAATGGTTCATTTCCAGGTAAACAGTGTCTCTGGAAATGCTCAAACCCACAGAACCCCCAGCAATGTGCATCTCCCAGCACAGCTCACCGTGCACTTTTGGTCCAGTTGCCAACTCCACCAGACTCACCTCCTTTTTGGACAAAAGCACCACTGTAATTGCAGTCAAAGCTCTCCCAGGCAGTGTCTGCCCAGAGGAAATGTCTGAGAAGCAGCAGCAGGAGCACGTCAGGCACCAGGACTGCACATGGAGCACCTTGTTCCAAGGACACGAGAGCCAAACCTTCCTGTACCTGAGGGTTCATTTCACTCTGAAAAAGGATTGTTTACAAATAATAACCACAATTATTATCAACAGCAACACTGGACAAAGGATTCCACTGAGAAAATATCCAATTTACCTCTTGTAAGCAATAAAGAAGCTGCAAAGAATCGCTGGACGGTCATTCCCACGTTTCGGTTCTTGGACTGATAAATACATTTAAGCTTAGTGAAAACAGCACAGGCACTTCAAAGCAGGAAAACAGTTATTAAAAATTATCTGACGAGGAGTGACACTTCATCTGCATCCACAGTATTTAATTTGTTTGAATAATATAGTTACAGATAAACAGGTTCACTCCATATACAATTACCAATACCTTTGTTTTAATACAGCTCATATTCCAGTACATCAACACTATTTTATTTACAAGGTATTTATGTACATTAACATCTTTCTAAAGTCAGTGCATTGTCAATAAGTTTTTATACAATAATTTACAAAGTGAATGTAGTTAATAGTTAACTTAATAAATTTACTACTAATTCATGAATTAATTTAATTTAAAAAAATTAATTACAACCAATGTAACAAACACAGAAGATCAAATAACATTAGTAGATTGTGCTACCTGCTTAAATAAAACATTTTAAAGTAAATCAGTTAAAAATCTTTCACTTTTCATGGAGTTTGCGGAGGGAGGAGCAGACAAGTGGGTACTGAAAAAGCTTCTAGCCTAGAAATTCCCAAGTCACGTTTGCTTTTCTTCAGGCTCAATGTTTAGACCACTTTGAAGATAAAAGACCAGAGAGGATAAGGAGCAACACCTGACAGGTGGGACAATACTCATTTTTGGAACAGACCTGCAGTCCCTGAAGAGGCACAACCTCCAAAGGCAGGGAGGGCTCTGCCCGAGGAAGAGCGAGACCAGCTGAGATCATTTCTGAGAGGGACAGAACTCTGATCTTCCTGGCAGTGACAAACTCACTGAAGGTCTGGCATTCTGGTAGAACACCTCACAAGGAATCCAAACATTCACTTCAGAGAACCACGGAAGGAACAGTTTTGTTAGTGAAGACACAAAATCCAGAGAACCGGGAAGGTGACACATGACAACATTAATGAGCTGCTTAAACTCCGCTGAAGAAAAAAAGGCCAGAAGAGTGAAATTTTAATCTTCATTCAGATATGCAAACGACTTAACACTGAAAATGTTTAAGGAAATGCCTGCTCAATAAACAACCATCTTTTTTTCCAGTCTCTGCTAAGACTCAGTCACGCTTTCCCTCGTGCAATAAGCCCAACAGAACGTGTTGCAAGGGCATGGAAAGCAATTCTGCTTTAATTGCAAGTATTTGCATAAGCTGTTGTATAAGAAAAAAAAAAAGAAAATTTGAAAAGGCAACCAAATTTTGAAACCAAGAAACTCCATTAAAATATGAAACCAAAAAAAAGATCTCCATCCATGAATGCTACGAGAGCTCCCTGACAGCCACAGCTTCGTCCTCCTTGGAAATACACAGTGGATAATGCACAGCCATTCACTCCAGAGCCCTTACAACAACAAAAACAAGCTATGGTTTTCAACTCAATCATATGCATTTTTAAAAGTGCAAATTCTAAAGCAACACCAGTCATGAAACACAAGCTCAAGCACCTCTCCTTCCAAAAGCTGGGAACGTTCTGTGCAATGTGCACATTTTAAGACACCGAGCGTGTCCCCACAGCTACTCTCTCCAGCCTGAAGCTTCTTCTGGAGGCAGCTCAGAGCTTTGAGCCAGCACTCTTCAGGCAGAAAAGCCATTCCTGAAACATGTTGATCTGCACAGCCAACACGTGGAGAAAACACAATATAATAAACCATTCAAGTGTAGAAATTAATCTCTTCTCAAAGGATGATTTGGTTGTGCTCCCAACACACAGAAAGAAAGCAACTGACACACATTAGTGTTGGCAAAACTGGGAACTTTTCTTACTCTTGACGGTAATTCTTTCAGTTTGTGCACTTTTCCTTCTCTCGCTTTCCCTGTTTTGCCAATAAAATGCAATAAAACTGCAGGAAAAAGGAGGTAGCAATATCGTGTTGTCCAAAGACAACACTACAAATTGTTTTTCCCCATTACCTTAAACCTAACGAGAGCCTCGGGGGGTTGTTAGAACAGTTGGTAAACTCTACACTACTTTGTTTAGCTCTTATTTGGACTATTTAATTTAGCTCTTATTTGGTCCTAGTCGGCTTTTCTCAAACCATTTGCTTTAAAGGCCAGTGGCAGTCTCAGCCTGACGTCCAACATCAGAAACGTTCAGAGCATGTAGTGAGAAAACAGAACAAAACGATACTATTGGATATTAACTAGTTAACCAGGGGTTTCTTTTTGTGCTTTCAGCCCACAGGGGACGACCACCACACGTGGGTGACGTGTCTCAGGAGCACCTGCCCCACACCTGAGCTGCGGGGTGTCACCCCTGCCGTCCTCACAGGGCCAGGGAAGCTCCTCCTCACTGCAGGACGCAGTACTTCTTGTAGTCGGACTCAAAGTCCTCGTCCATGCTGCTCGTGTCTGCCATCTTCTTGCCATCGATCTTGGGCAGGAACTGGGCATAGTCCACCCCCTGCTGCTCGTAGAACAGAATGTAGGCAGAGTCCGTGTCAATCTCATCCGGGTGCAGCTCCTGGGGCGGGGGAGATGCAACGGGATCACCGTGTTACTGTCGTGGAACTTAAAATACACACCATGGCCCTGCAAAATGTGTTTTTAACTGGCTGTTTGTAACACACACACACTCATGTTTCTGCTCTCTTAATTCGTTATCAGGCTCCGTTAATGACTTGAGAAGTCTGACAAATTTTACAGTGATAAGTGCAAATGCTTCAAAATGTCGGAACTGAATTATTCACTAATTGAATACAAACTGCTCCCCGTCATAGAAATGTATTCCATTTTTAGCAATTTTCCTCATCTTTGTATAAAATAAACATCTTTAACTGTGGGAGCAGCTCATGAACAGACGTCACTGAAAAAAAATCTCATGCACAATTTCAGTTAATAATTCTAGTATTTACCTGATGCAGCTTTGGAGATGCTGATGATTTTAAACAACAGCTCTCACCAAGTGCCTGGTTCACTGGAAGGTGTCCCTGCCCATGGCAGGAGGTTGGAACTAGATGAGCTTTAAGATCCCTTCCCACCCAAACCACTCCACGGTCCTATGCCTCTATAATGTGTATTCCTTTGGCAATAGGTGACCAGACTACTATTTGCTAGAAGAATGATTAATTACTTGCTACAAAAAGAAGAGGTTTACCTTACAGCTGCTGTCATTGTAGCAGTACCACTTGTTGTTCGGGTTTTTGGCATAAGTGACATAATGACCCCCTCCCATAATTCCTGAATGGCACTGAAGGAAACGAAGAAGAAAATCAATTCTGGATCAAACATCACATAAAGATTCACAAATCCACTATCTGTGAGTGACAATGGTTCACGACAATCTATACAAGCAGAGAGACACTTTTCACCTGTACTCAGAGTTAGAAATTCATTGTGCTGACAAGGGCTGTGCTTTGCTCTCCCTCCCAAGAGCCCCCAAGCTGGGCAGTGAACACAAGGGAGGCTCCGAGCCAGCCCCACACCCCAGGGAGGTGTTTCCCCTGCCCCCCAGGCGTGCACATACCGAAATTGCATATAGGTTGTAGATGGGGTTAGCACACACGTCTTCTCTTTGGTCGTCCGCGCCGTCGTCCTCGCTGTGGTTGTCGCCCTGCCCGTTGAGGCCGTTGCTGAAGGAGCTCTGCTCGCACAGGTACCCGTTGGCCAGAGGGCCCTCGCTGTCCTGGGCACTGCACAGCTCACTCTGGCTTCCCCCCAGCACCTGCCCTTTGCTGAGAGCCTCCCCCTGCTCCTGCTCGCTCCCGTTGTCTTTGTTGGCGTCCAAGTTCTCCTTGCTGCTGGACAGTTTGTTTTTTCCCAGCTGGGGCAGCCGCAGGCGCCCTTTGCCTCTGCCTAAAGTCCTTGGGCTGCTGTTTGGGCTGCTGTTTTTGCTTGAAGGGCAGCTGGTTCCGCTTTTCCTCCCTAAAGATGGGGATGCTGAAATGGAAAACACATGGATTACTAAGACAGGTAAATGCATAGAGTGGATTTCTTTTTAAAAAGTGATACTAAGAAATATTTCCAAGTGAGTCTAGAGCTATGGCCAAAACCCTCCAATATTCAGATGCGTTCATAACATGATTTTTCCCCCCTGCAAATACCTGCATTGGTTGGACTTTCCGCTAAGCAGTGCCCACCTTTGACGTTGTTGAGGACAGTGGAGTTCAGGGAGGACGGGCTCCTGTTCAGTGTCTCCCCTTCCCCTGGTGTGCCAGAGCTCTGCAGCTCTGTTTTCCTGGGCTCCCCTGGGAGGCTCCGTGGCTCCGGGTCCACCTGGAGCGTCAGCGCCTTCCTTTGGAAATGACTCGGATCCCTTTGTACCAAAAAGGCACTTGGGTCAAAGTTTTCTCGGGGAAACTTAACGATTTTCTGAGATTTTATCCAGCGGCCGTTAACGAACTGGAATCTTTTCAGGTGAATGATCTAAGGAGAGACATGGGAGAGAAAGTGAGAGGAGGGCAATTACATCCCAGTGAGTAATTTCCAGAAAACACACACATTTTGTTGTGTGCTAATAAAGTAACAAAGCTCTGTGTGACAATTTGGACTTCGGGATCAAGCCGGGAAAATATGAAACTAATATCTTCATGGGGAATTGATGGAAAGGGTTGTTTCAACCTAACAATCAGCACTGTCTGTTTTGAATAACCAACCAAACCAGAAAAATAAGAGATGCAGGTGTTCCCCAAGGAGAGAAAAGACTGTGTTACCAGAAAGCCCACCTGAGCAAGAATTCAGTGTGAGAACAGCTCACACTGCACACAAACCACCACCATTTCCTGCCATGCAGCAGCTAAAAACATGCAGAAGGATTTGAGGTTTGCTTTATTTGCCTGCCTTACAGAACTTCACAAAGCAAACTAAGCCAGTTCCCTCCTGAGACTGTGAACAAAAGCAAATCACCTTCAGAACAAGCGATTCAAGTTCGGGGACAACGTGCTTTGGGTTTGCTGCTGTGGAGGAAAACTACACAAGATCATACCAAAATAGGGGGAAGTCTCCAGAGATCCAGTTTTTTGGTGGCCAAACAGTGAGTCTTGCACTTGGAGCAGTAGTACATCTCATCCTCCCCCAGCTCCTCCTCACTGGTGAAGGCTCTGAGACAACTATCCAGGTTGATGGGCTCTGCTTGAGCTCGGCGGCTTTGCTCGACACTTTCATGTTCTTCCACAATCTGGGGGCAGAGAAAACTGGCTCTGAGTTGGAGACATCCACACCCTGATCTGAGGGAGGCTCTGCTCCCAGCATCACACAAGTCACTTCAGGGAGTTGCTTGGAATTGAAGATAAAAACTAGATGTGCTAAGTTCTAGTAGAAAATTTACTTCAATTGTAAAGCGGGAGATATAAATATAATTCACTGTTCTTGGTCTTGGGCTCTGCTCACAAATGATCCATAAAACACAACTTTATGGATTCAAGTCACAAGTTTGACCAGTTATTCCAGACTAACTCAACCACAGGCTTTTACCTTTACATAGGTTTTGTTGACTCAGTGAGGAAACAGGTTTACTCACATGCATAACTGTTTACAGTTATAGAAAATGTATCACATTAACATATTTTGTATTATATCATGAAGACTAGATCAAAATCAACTTACAACAGACAAAATGCACAGTTGTGGTTCTTTAAAAGCTCCCCTTCCACATAAGAGGTCTACCACTGGCATCAATTTATCCAGAATACACTGCTCCCTGATTACCGATTTTAGTTGAACAGACAATGGACAGAAGCATCAGATAAACAGAAAGAAACCAGGTGAAATGGGTGGTGCTTCAGAGCCCAACCAAAGAGCCAGGGCTTTGTGTTGGAATGTTACCCGTTCCTGCGACGTCTGGTAGCGCAGGTGGAGCGCTGTGGGGTCCCAGTCCACAGCAATGTAAGCATTGCCCACACAAGCTCTGTCCTCTGTGCACTCAATTTTACAGCCACGGCAAAACCTACACCAAAAAGGTAGATTTGGTAAGTGACCTGCCTGATAATTTTTGCATTAATCCCATTCTGCTCCCTGTTTTGGAGCAGAAGAACCCTGCAAGCTCCAGGCCTCACCTTGGGTGTCAGAGGCGTTTTTATACAACAGTTCTCAGTGTCATTTGCTGTTTTGCTACAAAGCTTTAATGGAGATGAGAAATTGAAGCAGTTGGGTGAACCCAACCATCTGCCTGCACAGGATCCAGTGGAAGGTTCCTGTAGTGGAAGGTGGCCCTGCCCTTGGCAGGGGGTTGGAATGAGATGAGCTTTAAGGTCCCTTCCATTCCATGATCTAATGCTGACCAAACCTATGATCCCAACAAAGCACACCGCTTTGTCTCCTCAAATAATTTACCCCATGATGACTAAGTCACTTCATTATTTAGCTCCAAGACACCTTTTTTTTTTTAAATGAGTATATGTTTGAATACCTTTCCAGCAAGGGTCTGAAATTTCCATCATTTTCAGGGAAAATTCCAAGCATCCTTCCAGGGTGAATTTCTTATTGCCCATTTTAGTTCTTACTCTTGAAATGGCACAGGAACTCACCAGGGTAGATGATTTACATCTGAAGTTTGGTTTTGGATGAAACTCCCCCCAAGATCACCCAAGCATGTGGACATACATCCCTGCACATGCACACCAGAATATTGTAACGGGGTTTTGATAATCTCAGGTCTGACTCCTAATTTAAAGCTTGTGTGCCAGCTTTCAGCTCTCCAAGTCACGAAAGCTGCTGTACAGTGCAAGTCTGCCTTGGGAGAGATCTGGTGAAATGAGATTCCAGATTCTTATTGTTTGATATTACCTCTGAAGTCTGAGATGCCTCACAAAGCCATTACCATAAATTACCTTTCTGTTGGAGTGATTCCCTGCTGTAAATCGAAAAAAGGACAATTTACCTGTACCATGGACACCAAGCACAAGAATTTCCATCCTTCTGAACTACCCTGAGGGTGAAGGGATATTGATAGCCCATGCTGTCATCACTGAAACAGAGGAGAACATCACATCAAACAGCAGCACTCTCTCCCTGCCAATCACCCTCCTTCGCCAGGCTTGTTATGCTTAGCTAAGAAAAAACACCAAAAACTCCTTAAAATTATACTTTTGATTAAACTATTAAAACCTGCCTTTCCACGGCCTAAATTTATCAGACCTAAATAATTATCAATCACTGGATGAGAACGAATCAATCCATTTGTGTAAAGCCACCCTTTAAGTGCAGCAACACTAAAAAGGATTAGAAGGTATTTTTATTACCGCCGTTATTACGAGAAATCAAAGCTGACAGAAATTAATAGAATTTTAACCCTTGTAACCACATTTAAGGCACTGTGCTGCACCCTTCAAGGCAAACTCACCAGTCCTGGGCATGGTTGCTGGCTTCCTGAGGCGGGAGGGGGCTGGCCAGCCTGGAAACCTGGATCCACACGGCATCATAGAGGTCTCTTTTCCGGGTGTGAACGGTGCAGGGGACGATGAGGGGCATCCCAAAGAGACTGGGGCGGTTCTTCTGGGACGAGAGGAAGTACAGCTCTGTCCGCATCTGTGTACAGCAAACACACCACTCACATGGGAAGGGCATTTAACATCACCCATTAATTCTAGCAAAAGCACTTTAGTATTGCCAATATTCAATACTCTAAGTTTTGACCGTCGACTTGAAAAGGTTTTGTATTTTAGATTATGGCAATTCAGGCACTAGACCACATCAAACATCAGTCTGTACTTCAGTCACACCCATTTTCTATTCCACATGATGTATATGAGGGAATGTATTTATGCTCCCTCTCCATCACGTGGACATTCAAAACCTCCTCACTTGTTTTACCCTCCTCTCCCAGTGTGCCGCACAACCCCTTTGTGAGGCACTGACCATTTTCCTGTGGACTGCAATGATGTAGCCTGTGCAGGGGCTGTCACACAGCGAGGCCACGTGGCCGTTGAGAGCCCAGCTGGGCTGGCTGCGCTCGCTCCCACATGGCACCACGGTGTTTGGCATCCCGTTGGGAATCAGGGGCTTGGGAAGGTCCCCGTTCATCAGGATGTTGGGCACTCCGTTGGTGGAGATGTCTGCAGGTAGACAAGGAAACTGTCAGTGACCCACAGGAGGCAGAACTGATGCCAGGAGTTTTATCCTTTCCATCCTGGGGTCGCAGTGGACACTGAGCCTGCTCACAGATCTTTGTGTGCAGCACAGTTCTTGTCCTTTCAAGTTTTCTCCTGAATTTCTCAATTGCTTTTCAAATAAGCAGGGAAATAAAGGTTTTCTCTTACCCGTCTGCACAGGACTCGATGCTGACGTGGGGGATCCAGGGATGGGGATTTCAAAAGCACACAAAAACCCGCTCACTGATAACCGGACCTTCTGGTTGTCTTGAGGGAAGTTCTTCGGAACAGAAGGGAAAGTTGGTCAGACGTTTCAATGTGGGACCCCAGACACGTCTTGTTCTTTCGCAAACAGCGTATCATCAGCTCCTCTCTCCTCCCATTTGAGCTCTTACCCCTTTCTAGAGGAATGAAGGGACCCACCCCCCTGCAGACCTCTGCAGCACAACCTGAGGGTTATTGATGGTTCTTTAAACAGACTAAGAACGGTTTTATTTCAAGCAGTGACAGCAAAATATACCTACAGATATATATCCAACCTATAGAAGATCAAGCCAATCATTACACACCTGACAGTGTTCCCACTCATCACTTCTAACTCGGGATTTATTACCTCTATATGATTTTATCCTTGTTACCTAAAAATATCATTTGCAATCAGTTTTGATTCATTTACAGCAAGCCAATTTCTTTTCTTCTCACCTTTATATTGGAGCTATGCACCTCTGCAAGTAGAATCTGTTCTGGTTTGAGCCCACAGAGTTCACTTAACTGTTTTTTCAATCCTGTGTACTTTTCATCCATGTTCAATCTCAGGCCATATCGAACAGGAGTGGTACCATCTAGCTTAATTACTTTGAAGGGGAAAAGAAACACACTGGTCAGCAACCCAGGGAAGTTTTAATGACAGTCATATTCTCAATATATGAGATACTACAATATAATGACAGCTCCCTACTTATTGGAAAATATTTTCCCTACTTGAAGGTATGATTTATTTTACTTTCCCAGTCAATTTTCAAGGTCTGCAGGGAAATGCCAGAAAATCTCTTGTTGCACAGGGAGTATAAAATGGTTTCAAAATTTGGTTCACTTTTTTATCATTTTTTATTTTGCCTCTTTTCCAGCAACACACGGGTCCTTCATAGCACAGTTCATGACCCATACTGTACTTCCCCCCCAGCCCTTGTTTTTGGCTCTAGGCAGGTTCAGGATAACCTCCCCAACACAGAACAGAAGGAAAGTTCTCAAAAATCTCCATTCTACATGTTTCTGTACTAAGTCCTTCGATCAAGACTGACAATGGGCCACCTACATTCTGTTTTTAAAGGTTTTATCTCAGTTAACTATTGCAATGCAAATTCTTGTACTCTATTACATTAAAGTAACTATAATAAGTAGTAACACAAACAAAGTGTGGTGGTTTATAGTTGTTGCACATACACAATTTTTATTTTAGCAATGACAGTTCAGGAGGAGTCAAGCACCCCCACTCACCTGTAATTTCTAGGTGCATGTAGCTGTCCATTGGCAAAGGCAAGGATAAAAAATTAAAGGGGTCAAACCTCACACTTATGTGGCCACAAGTTTTACATTTCACTTGTGACTTCAGCTGCCCATGAAATAAATCCACAACAATGGATCTGTTTCTTCTCAGATGGTTTTCCCAGGCCTAAAATGAAGAACAAGAAAATAACAAGGAGTTAGAGATTGAAGACTATTTCTTTGGTCTCCAAAGTTTCACAGGCCTATGGGAGTCAAATTATTTCCACAAAAGTTGTGCACTAATTGCTAATAAATAGGAAGTATTTCAACATAAGTTCTCAACTAACAGAAATATCTGTTAGGATATAATTTGAAGTACTTCTGAGAGGATCATCAGGTATCTTGAGATATTTTCCCTCCGTAATTCTGAGGAGTTGTTCAAACCTGTTGTGAAGTATCACCTTCATACTTTCATTCTAATACATAAAATGAATTTTCAGCTCAAAGATCATACTGCCTCCTTCAGTCAGAGCTCGAGCAAACCCCAAAAGATGGTGCAGTCCCAAAAGAGTATTAGCTCAGGGCCATGAGGGAAAACAAAAACCCAGGAGCAGAGAGCCCAAAGCCCCAGATGTGAAGCCCTCCCTACCTCTGCTGCCACCTCCCAGTCTGGTCGCCCGTCACTGTCCTTCAGCTCCACATAAGGCTTATCATGGACTCTGTTCAAATCCTCGTGGAGACCATCCAGAAGGAAAGCCAGAAGTTCCTGCGAGTCTTGCTGTTGGAAGCCATTAAATCTTGGAGCGTATTTTGCTATTGTCCACTGCAAAAACAAAGCCAGAAAGTTAACAGCACGTATTTTATGATATTATAGCAAGGTTATTTAGGCATTAGATCAAATACAAATTTGCATTTCAATCATGCACAGTATTTCGTATTTCATATGATGGATGTGAGGGAAACGTATTCATGCTCCCTCGCCTTAGGAAATAAAGATTAATTGATCATATGGACATTAAAAAGAAATAAATTTGTATTTTAAAACTTTCTTTCAAAGTGTGTTACACGAAAGTTAACAATAAATCAAAATACTGTAGACAAGACACTACCAATGGGCACAAATTCAACTGCCAACACCTAAGGGAATCCCTTTGTTTTCAGAACAAAAGCTCAAATGCATCACCTTTCGTCCCTAAAAAAGGCTATAAAAGCCATCATTTTGTACCAGACTCAGGTCACTCCTGTGACCTCACAACCACTGAGCCACACTTTCCACACAACTCCTGAGCACCAGGCCTGGTGAACACTGGCCTCTCCCAGGGCATTTGCCCCTGGCACTGCCCCTTCACCAAGACCTGCCCTGCATCCCTGAAAGGTAAGCGAGCAAATTCCAAATTCCACGATGAGTTTGGAGCAGCAAAGGTGATGTCTCACTGCCCAGGGTGCCACTGGCTTCAGAGCCAACTTCCCACACAGCCAGGTTTCCTTCCCCTTCTCCAGCAGAGACACTATTTGAGTCTCCAAACCATCACAACACAGGTAACACGAGGGCAAAGTCCACTGAAGTATTTCTTCCAAGGAATTCTCATTTCCTGCCCTGACTCCCAGCACAGACTCACCCGCAGCTTCAGGGGTGCAATGTTCTTCTGGGTCCCACTCCACAGCTCCTGAACCAAATCCCCATAGCACTTGGCCATGTGTCCTTTCATTCCTATGGGATTTGTCCTAGGAATCACAGCGTAATTAATACCATAATAAAACTTAAACACAGTTCAAGCCTGCAGAGAAACAAGGCAGTAAGAAAGGCTTCTTGCTCCCAGAAACAAGAGGTTATATTTTCATATAACTAATCAGTATCTGCTGTGCAGCTGATTTTAAAAGATTTCTTTAAAGTGAGTTTCAGCCTTCAGAACAGTATGAATCTAAAATGCCAGTGGTCTCACAGAGAAAATTACCTGTTAAGTTCATAGAGATGCCTTCCTGAGATGAAATACCGGGTGAGAGGCTGTGTGTTGCTGACACACTGGATACTGGAGTTCATGAAACACGTGTTCCCCAGATTGCTTAATCCTGTAGCACCCTTTTCAGTAGGAACTGAGGAAAAACCATCATTAGATCAGCTGTGCAGATGTGAAAATGTTGTATCAGTAAAGGCATGACCTTTTCACAGGAACCAATTTAATTTAACCTGCTCCCAATTACAACAGCAGAGATGCAAGAGATGTTCAGAATCTCTGCTCTCAACTCTGCTTAGCAGAAATTGAGGTGTTTTGTTGGACCTGATCCACCACAGACATCAGTACAATCCACATAACCTATCTGCAGATGAATAATTATGGTACTGAAAATTCTGAATTCATCTGTTCAAATTAATTCCTTACCTTAAAAAGATCAGAGATAATAAACACAAAATCCAAGATTTGCTATGTGGCATTTGCTGCTGCTGCATCTGAACATCTACAAATTTATTGCCTATACCCAAAACCCACCCACATCTCCAGCATTTAAGTTAATATAAAGACCTCTCCCAGTGTTAAGAGCACATTAAAAATAATTGTTTCAACATAATACACTCTTGGATATTTCTTCCCGTCATAATTCAGTTCCTCTGCTGAAACACTCACCTTTATGCCTGTCTATTTTACTGCTGTTTGCTATAAAAGACATCTCCTCTGGCCAGCTCATGTCTTTGTTCCGAACTAGAAAGAGACATCAGGAGGGGGTTTTAAAAATTGTTACTTACTGCACAGAGCTGAAGAGGTTTAATTAAAATTTTCTAATATTTGAGACTGGAAACTTGCTTGGTTTTAGTTATTATCTTTGCTAGTTTTCATCTCCGTGTTTCCAATCATTATTGGAACTCATTCTAATGCTGGCATGACTCCAGCCCCACCAGAGCATCCTTAGAAAGCAGCCTTGGGATTGCTTTCCTGTTGCAGAGCAAATTTTTCAGTGCTTATTCTAATAATTAATAGGAACCTCTCCAAATCTGAACAATTCAGTTCACTTCAGGAGTGATTACTAACATTTTTTGTTGTTATGAGCCAGCAACAGATTCAAGTGTATTTCAAAACAAGGACAAATTACATCTGTTTCCAGATCAAGTGTGCCAAAACAGTGTAAACTTTGCCTAACTGGCTTTACCACCACCTCCCTCTATAAACCCCTATTTTTAGTGCATAAACCAATTACAGGCCCTTTTTATACCTTCTATTACTAAATGCTGCTCATCCTGAATTTTAAGATATTCCAGTCTGTGATCTTCATCATCCAGCAAAGTGAGATAGTTCTGCAGGAGAAAAAAAATCCTTCATTTAGTTCTTACTTCCAGCTATAAAACAATCTCAAAGCAATGAAATTAAAACAGTGGCGTGCACAACAAACTGGAAAACAAAGAGCAAGAGTTTTCCAGCCTGTAAAGGAAACTTACGGCCACTACAATTTTACTGTGCACGTGTATTTAATAGTTTCTGGAGAGGAATAAGATCCCCACCAGCTGGAATGGAGGGAAGGAAGGAAGCAAAAGGGCCAAGGTTACCTCACTGTTGTAGAGCCAGAGGCGCATGTCCTCCTCCTTGATGCGGAGCCTCTGGGACAGGTACTCATGGATCTCTTTGATGGTTTGCATTCGACTGAAGCAGCCAGTGTAAGCCAAGACCCTTTTCAGAGGAGCATTTGGAGAAGGGACATTCCCTGGATTCACAATCAGGAGAGAAAGGGAGAAGATAATGTATCCCATTGCCATGACCCACAGGGCAAGTGAAATCAGATCAGTAACAACACTGCGGGTACCATCAGGGCCCTGCAAAGGGTTCCAGGCAGTTCCACTGCTTGTGCTCAGGCATAAAATAAGGACTTAGATGGAAAACCAGTTGCTCCTGACCCTCTGGGACAACAAACTTGCTATCACAAAGCACATGAATTATCTCCCTTCACACCAAAAGCTATTAGAAAATTGCTCCCCTAAGAGTCCCACAGGAAATAAATAATTTCAAAGATGTTTAACGATTCTTTCTGTCTCTTAAAGACACAGTATGAGAGGCAAAGGTGAATTGCAAAATAAAGGACTTCAGTTTCTTCTGAGGATTTTCTTTTTGAGAGAACATTGTAAATAAAAAATGAAGTTAAAAAAAAATCAGTCTGTTCTTGGGAACAGCATGAATCTGCTTCAGCTCTTCTGTGGAGGAGCTAAATGCTCATCGGTGCAGAGAAAATCAGCCTGGAGTTCACAATAGAAGTATTCTGAGTCACTACATTACTCAAAACACATTCTGTGAAGGCACCCAGGATTTTCACAAAAATTTCTCAACAATCTCCTGTTTGCAACACAAATTAATTCCGTGAGTCAAGATTGTTGCTCTTCATAACATGAGCTCATCTTTAAATAAAACATTTGCACAAGGGATGAGACCAACTCTAGATACATTTTTTGGAGCTCTTTTAGTTTAAACTTTGGAGGTTCCCAGCTCCTCAGAGACAGATCTGTAACACCCTCATGAAAAGCTTTTATTATCCAGCCAAACCCAAACTGGGCAACTGCAGTGCTTAAGTGACCTGAGAAGTGACATCATCCTACTTGCACTGTAAAAAGCTTAAAATAAAATAAGCAGTACCATGTGAAAAGATGCAATACTGTATAGTATTACATGCAATTTGACAAGAGAGGAAACTATACTGTAATCATCTTATAAGTCAGCAAAGCATCCATCTTGCTTCAGTATACCAAGCAAAGTACTCTTTTTTTCCAAAGAAAACAAACCAGCATTTTCTGAGATTAGGGATCAGAGGATTAGTTGTAAGATTACAGCAAGAAGCACATTTGAGAACTCAACAAGATTAATAACTGATTGGATGATTAAATTAGTGCAGTGCAAAATAATTCCAAATCAAGATCAAATTTGGCACAAGAGAAGATTCTCTTCATTTGAATTTGAGCATTTTAGGATGTCCAAAGGAAGCAGTTTCCATGTGATGAGCTCAGGTAGGAAAGGGGAATTTGGGAGCAGGCAGTTTCTGCAGCAGAACTCGATCACACAGGCAGCTGCTGGCTGCACCTAAGGTTCAGATTCCAGAAAAGCAGTGAGAAATGGAGCATCTGCAGGAGGTTTTTAAACACAGCCTGACACTGACAAGGTTAAAGGACCGAATTTTCAGTAGGCAGGGGAGCCCATTTCTGGGCATCTGCCACTGTGGATGTGAACATCAGGGATTTCTGCAAAGCCCTCCTGCGAGGCAAGTTTGCAGCTGTGCAGGAAAACTGGGAACTGGGCACAATTCCTGCAACACTTCCCAGCTGAAATCTCAATCCCAAACTAAACATTTTTCTTGTGCAGCCTCCTGGTGAGCATTACCACCACCATCAGGACACATTCCCAGCTGGGTGTTCACACTTTCTATTCAATTGTCTCTGTGAACCACAACAAATGACAGTGTTCATATTCCATTCATTCAATCTCTTTCTAAAGAGCATTAAATAACTTTGGGCACCAAAGCCCAGCTGCCCAAGCAACTCAGAACCGGCTGAGTGAACATTAATTTAATTTATTGTCCCACTGCACTGTCAGATACACCCACCCCGATGCAGAGGCACCCATTCCATGCTACAAAAACCCAAACAGGAACGGCCAGCTCTGCCCTTCTTACCAGTTCCCTTTCTGCAGGGCTCATTTCTCACTCTCAACTCACCCATCTCTCTGCAGTCACCATGCAAATCAACTTCCCTGCAAGTGCTCCCTCTGCCTGTTCCTCGAGGAGAGGGCAGGAGGAAAGCCTTTGGATCACCAGCCACACAGGTGATTAGGGGGAGCGCAAGCACAGAGCCAGGAAGCTCCTACAGCCTGGGCTCGCTCAGAAACTGCACATTCTTGCTGCATTCTTAAGTTACCTCGGGGTAAATGCTGAGGAAACATTCTGAGGCTCATCATACCCATATTGACCCAGATGTTGGACTGCTGGGTGCGCGTGGCCGGCTGCTGCCGCAGGAACAGCAGGTACCGCGGGAACAGCTCCAGCTCAGGCACGTTGGTCTTGCTGTTCTTGATCACCTAAACATGGTCAAACCACATTTCAGAGCTCCGCGGTGCAAAGGTGTAGGCAAACCCAGCGGGAACAGGAAGCAATGATTAGAAAAAATAGACTGGGTTTACTAAGGGATGAGAAATCTTCTGAACTTCTTACGGGGTCTTAGGTAAATATCCACAGGAATGACAATTTACTCATTTCTAAGCACTTTTTGGAGCTTATTAGCTGCAGACTGTCAAAGGCAAACACCTTGGTTAGTGGAGCATAGCTGTCTGCACCACACATGGAAAGAACATTTTTATAATTCCTGAAATATCTGTGAATCTACAATGGACCTCATTAATTCCACATAGTGTATACGCTGATATAAAAGTTGCACAGCTGTTGAAAAAACTGACATATGCTGCATGAGACATTTGTTATGAACTTCTGGAACTAGAGGATTGAATTAAAACCTCCATGTTGTAAGAACAGACTAAAATTTGCTTTTGATATGCTGGCAGGAAAAGCTGAAATCGCCCCAAAATATGTTTGGCAGCTTTTCAGTCACCATTTCTACAAAGGTTTTGCTGCCTAGACATGCCCAAACATAGACATACATAAATGGAGGGAATGTTCACTAATTTTGTGACCATGTGAAGCAAAAGCAAACACTTAATTGGTGACAAGCAATATAACACGCTGAAGTGCCACAGCACTAAAGCTCAGTTACAGCAAAAGCAACAGTGATGACATTTTCTGAGAAGAAAGCACATTAGTTTGTGTATGAAGTGATGTGGCCTTTTCTGGATCGTGAAAGGTGTTTGTTTCCATGGAGAATGTGTGGGAGGAGGGAACAGAAGCCAGTGATTTTTCACTGTAAAATAATTGTCAGTACTAGAGGCAAGGGAGAGAGTTGTCAACAATGATACAGCTGATTCCCTCCCACCTGTGACACTGGATGTTTGTGACACCAACCACTTCAATCCCACTGCCACCACCAAAACCCCCCCTTCACCTGCTTTTAAGTGGAGCTCCTACAAGAGACCACAGCACAAACCAGTGAAGGCACCCAACAGAAATTCAAGTTTCTAGCATTTGTAGGTGAACAAACCCATGCAGCGCCTGCTCTGAAGTGCTTCTGAGCAGCTGTTCTGACAGAGAAGAGGCTCTGCCTGTTTCCTTCCCTGGGCTCACCTATTGCCATCTGCTTTTCAGCTCTTCACCAAGTTCTGCACATTGTGTTTCTATGACACTGAATCTGAAGGAGCAATTGTTACCTTCCCTCACTTCAGGAAATTGCCAGAGAGAAGAGAAGGGTTTTCAGAGCTGCAGGTGTCCCAGTTCCCATTTTATAAGATTTGCAGACCAGCTGAAAACTCATCTCACTTTTCAAGACGAGTGTTTGGATGCCAAGCTTTTTAAACTGATCTCAAGCTGACTTCTGTCTGCTTTAGCAATCACCCCCAGTGGAGCAGCACCCCTTGCCCTGCTGCAGGATCTCCAGGGGACTGTGCTGCAAAAACCTCCCGCTAAATACCCACAACTGTCTGTCCACTGGGAGCTGCTTTTCCCCAGCTTGCTCCTCAAGGCTCTCCGCTTAGACTCTCCAGTTGGGATGGATAACATGGTGGCCTTGTGCCACTGGCAGGAGCTTGGACAATTGAGGTGGTTTGTATTATCTCAGTGGTTACGGCAAGCAAAGAGTGACTAAAATGCCAACTTACCGGCCTGGGCAAGGACAAGTTTGCTCCATACCAGTGGTAAAGTGCTCTCCAAACTGGTTCTGGTACCATCACATAGTCCTTTCCTTCAACCAGCTGTGGAGATCTCTTTAATCTTCCCCCCTCCATTGTTAATGATGCAGCCTTTCAAAAAAAGGGGGTTTTGTCACATCTCAAGTGGAAAAATTAGTAAACAGCCACAATGATTTTAGTTCATGGACGCAGAACACTCTTTAAATATTAAAAACCTCCTAAGTAGCAATTAGCAACTGCTTTCCACGCTGAAAGATGGTATTTAAATGTAACAATAATTAACATGCAAGTTTCACTGTTTACTATTTCTCTAAAAGCCAGTATAAAATTCATGTTGTGTTTCTCTCCTGTGTCACCTACACTGGCAGCTCTGGATAGAGAAATCCAAGCCCTCCTCACCCTCGATGGTGCTGCTCTGTTTCATGTTTTATTTGCATCAATACTGCAAAAACTGTCACTTTTACTATTTAATTAACGATTTTCTGTTGTTATGAACATCAAGGAACTCATATTCAGATGGAAAATACTGAAGTGTTTAATTACCAAAATATTTTCCATTTAAGTTGCGATTTCACAGACACCCTTCTCATTGGCAACCTTTGTGTAAGAACATTTTTCTCACAAAACACAAAGTGGCCTTAGAAGCATGACACAATTTTTCCCCTCTTCACATAGGAGTAGGAAAGCCAACTTTTGCTTTGTGGCAAAGAAGCGTTAATTTAGAATTAAGCCACTAGCAGAAAAGCCCCAACACCCAAAAAGCTCAACTAAACTTTGCCTCTATTCCCATTTACCTTCACCGGCTCCTGTGTCACCAGGGGCTGGTTATCAATGGCTCCCGGTTTCTGAGGATTGAGCTGGAGCAGAGCATTCCCGTTGGATGCGAGGAAACACTGGTTGTTGTTGTCTGAAGTGTTGTGCTGCCTGGCAAAACACACCTCACTGCCTGGGGTGCCAGGGTGAAGGGTGTCTGGAGCAGAGCACAGGAGAGGGAAACACTCGTGAGTCCGTGGGCCACGAAGGAAGGAGCTGCACTCTGGTAACCCTTCTTGGGGTGTTCAGATTGCTGCCCCTCACTCTGCAGCGACACGTGCAACCCCTCCCAGCTACCCAGGGATAAATGGGTTATGCCTCACAAAGTAAAGAAGGGGAGAGGTGGGCTCCAAACACCCTTTACACACACACAGAGCTTTGAAACAGCCTAAGGAGCTTGGCATGAGCATTTGCTTGTTGTCTGGATATCAAAATCCTGAAAATCTTACATATAAAACTCAATATACATGCAATAATGCCTTATTTTGTTTTTTTTCTTGAAAAGGCAAATGCTGTTATTCTGATAGAACCGCCTTTGGTCATGCAGAAAGGTAAATTTCAATTAAACCAAAAGAAGACAGAACCTTTAATCTAAAATTTTTCTCTCTTCCTGCCCTTGCTTTATTTCCCCCAACCCCTCTCCCCAAAAATGATCACAGTAATTGATCTAATTTAATTTGAATTTATGATTTTACAATACCAGATGCAACATTCAGCTGTCTTACAAGAAAATAGATATCTCCAATTCCCACAAGACCTCACTGAAAACCATCCCTAGAATCTCTCCTTTCACAAAGGTGGCTTTAGGATCTGCACAAACTCATTCCAATTTAAACCACACGCCCTGTAAAATTACAACTGTGCTTTCCCTGATTTTTTTTTTTGCTGCTTTTTTCCAATTTTTATAGTGTGAGGTCCTCTCATTGCACAGTATAAAACCAACCAGGCATGAGCTCGGACAACTTAATGTGAGGAGGAGGGGAGGGAAATCCACTTGTAAGATAAATGATAAGTCAAAAATTCCCTTGAAAATAATTCTAGAAACTAATCACAGCATAACACGAACTGCTGTTTACACAAACCCAAAAATCCTAACAACCCTCAAGGCCTGCAATCCAAACTGTGCTATCCCTGTGGCTGGAGGGATCCATGCAGCGTGCAGTTGTCCACATTAAACCTCCAAGGAAACAAGGTGCTTACTGCTGCTGGTGGACTCTGAGGCTTCGGAGGCAGTAGAAATATTATCTGAAAACTTTTCTTCTGTGGCACTGCAGTAATTAACACCTCCCACTTTGTCTTCTGCCTGCTCTGAGGGATTGGCTGGAGCAGCTACGAGGGAATTCTTACCTCCACTCAGGACAGATGAAGGCTCTATCACAACAGGGTTTGCATCCTAGAATTGGTAGGCAAGCAGAAAAGTGAATTATAGGCCATGACCAAAGACATGGCAGTGAGACCAATCACCACAATTCACTTGGCACATCACAAGCTTTACTGAAAATATTTGCTACACCTACCACTATAAAATCTGCAGAAATAAAGAGCCAAAATTAAATCAATGGCACAACAGGAAAATTGGGAACCGCCAGAATTATTTTCTCTATCCAGACACATAGAAATACAACCATTTTAGACAGCTGTAATTACAGACTATAAATATTTGAGCATTTTTTTTGTTGAACTTTATATGGTTAAATGAGAACAGCAAAGCACAAGAACAACAAAACATTCTTTCCTCAAACCTGCAGCGTTGTCACAGAAATTCTGAGTTAATGGCCGTGTGCCATCATGCAAAGGATTAGGGATGAAATCCTGTGCACACTGGGCACTTACACCAGCACAGGGATCAAGTTACCTGCTGTTTCAGGCAGTTAAGGCATCACTTGTGCAACTCATTGTGCACAAAGAATAATTCCCATTAAATGGTTGGTTAATGCACACATTGCAGCTTTCTGAGCTCTTTCAGTTATCTGTTTTTATAAACCAAGTCAAATACTTACAGGATTACTTATGATGATAAAAAACTCTTTCGAGAAGTTTATTTCACTAGTTTAACCTGCAAATGATATTTATCTCCACCCCACTTCAAGTTTATTATATTTAATTTTAGTGAATACTCTCTCTTTTGTAAAAGTCATTGCGATGCTTTAACTTGAACACTTTAGTTGGAGGGTAGTAAAGAGCACCAGTAACTGTCAGCCTTTAGTAGGACTCCTTTGACTCTTCATATTCCCTCTAAATCAAATTGTACCAATTCCCTCCTGATTTGTCCAGAAAATGCTCAGTGTGTACCTGTCCCAACCACAACAGATTTTTATCAAATCAAAATTATGCTCAAATGGACCACAGGACTTGAGGGAAGCATTACTGTGAGAGGATGTTTTCATTCAAAAAATGCTTTGAGATGCAGGAACAAGGGAAGGGATGCCAGTTTAATGAAGTTACAGTGAAAAGCTCACCAGGTAACAGTGATTCAGCAGAACAATTATTTTCCACCAAGAGACAGGAGGTGCTTCATTTTAAGCATTATTGGTTTACTGCACAATGTATTTCCACCAATATATTCCCAAATATAAGACAGCACTTATTCAGTGTAAATTATCATTATTATACTTACATATTTGACATATTCTTTCCACTGGTGCCACCAGGGCATAGCAATGAGAAACCAGTTGTGCCCTGGCTGGAGGCCATACCTGCTTTCTCTTTCTAACCAGCCTCTGCACAGAGAGAATATGAATTAGGAGCTGAAACAGGGGATTTATAGTGCTCTTGAAAAGAGCAAAAGGTGATTGTGAAACATTCCAGATTCTGAGGAAAACCACACACCTAATGATCTGTCCCTCCTCCTCTGGAGTGGCAGGTCGCAGCCCCAAAACTATGTGACACACCTGGAAAAGGAAAGGCATTCTTGTCAAGAGCCACACAAACAAAAGAAAAAACACCTCCAGTGGGACTTAATAACAGCATTTTTTAAAATCAGGTAGCAAGATGAAAAAAGGGGGAAAATGGGAGAAGTGGTTTTATATGGGACTGAAAGGGAAACAGGCACATGGAGAGATGTCACACCAAGAACACTCTCAAAGGGCAGAACATCCTTGGAATGTCTGGTGATGTTTTTATTTCTTTTCCTTTAGTTTTGAACCAAACACAGAAGAAAAAGCATCATCTCAGGTCAGCTGCCTGAGCTGGGGGGGTGGTTATTCCCAGGCCAAGACAGTCCCAGTTTTGCTACTCATACCATGACTTACAGTCTTATGTCTCTTTCGAGGCCATCAATTTGCATCTCAGCTGGAGATTTCTAATGGTAAAATATCTCATGGACATTTAGATTGGAGTCAGAGAGACCATTTCATAGTCTGAATGAAACACAGGTCATTAGCTGGGGGGAAGCAACAGAATTTCCAGCACCTACAACACAGCTGGCTCTGGTGTTTCCTTCTGGATTCAGGACACACTGAGCTAACAGGATATTCTCCAGATAAACTAAACCCCCTGCAAACAGAGCAATTTGTTGACAGGCTTTCCAAGACGCTGCACTCAGAATATTTGGCTTTTGTCTGCAGATGAGACACAGCTCAAATGCCCAGACAAATCAATGGCAATGCCCAGACAAATCATGTGCCTCACATGATAAAGCTATCAAAAACTAAAAATTAAAATGAAAATCTAAAATCAAGATACAGTAACTGTGCCAGGAGAAAAAGCATTCTGTAAATGAGGCTTCCACTGAGCAATGTGGAGCACTGAGTGACCCGTAATCAGCATTAGCACAGATTTATTACAGGTTCATTCATTCTTTGTCAATATTGCAGGGATATTTGTTAGTTCATCAATATTAAGTTATGATGGGATATTTCATGCTCGACAGGCCAAAAATAAATGCAGCCCTTCTTGAGAAGGCTGCAATGTAAGCAAAACCTGACGCAACCAGAGAGAAAGAGAATTTGAAGAACTTTCTGGTGCTATTCTTTCCAGCTGTGGCCTCAGAATACTCTCACTCACTTTAGACGCCCTGAAGTTCTTGGAAAAGTGTCACTCAAAATACAATTTATAAAGTAGTCATGGGTCACAAAGAGGAGAGTCAGCACGTGCTATTCAGGGAGCTTTTCACAATTACTTTATTTTTTAAAGAAACCCCACACAGTCTCTCCCTGATTAAATATTTTTCTGCTACAATTTGACCCTGCCGCTGATTAAGTTCCAGTGGGAAGATGAAAACAGAGTCCTCTGGTCCTCCTTGGCCTACCCTGGAAAAACTGGGGGCTGGAGGTGAATGCTACATTAAATAATAATAATAACAATAACACTAGTAATCCTAAACTCCAAGTATCAACCTCTGTGGAAAACAGGCAAGGAACAAACTGCGGCGCATGAAAATACTCTTTGGGTTTCTTTTTCCTGCACAAAGTGAGCCAGAGCTAAAATATGGCTTTTAAGGACTTACAGAAATCCAATTCAAGCTCAATTAAAACCAAATTCAGCACATACTTAATCCTCAGCTGCTGCAGCAGAGCAGTGATAGGATATCACAGCTTTCAAGGGCTGCCTCATTAAGGAAGCAATGAGAGGTACCTCAGAGGGCCTGAACAGAAAATGCAAAGGGAAACTGGTTGTAAAATATAAAGGGAAAGAGTCAGATTTTTCCCACTCCCTGGGTCACTTCCTCGGCAAAGATTTGCCACAAAACCCGGTGAAGAACACAGCGTTTGTCTGATGGAAAATATCCCTGCTGATACACTTGGAATTTCATTTTCTAAACAGAACACCAGGTTCACTTTAGCAAATCATGCTTTGGGCATCTCCATCCACTGAGAGGAACAATAATCAAGTAGAGAATCACCTGTCAAGGGAACTGAGAGCTGCAAACCCACAGCCCTTCCTGCACGAGCCAGAGCCGTGAGCGCTGACATAAGTGCTGAGCCTGCACTCCGGGGCCACGCAAAAAGCTCAGGAGTTAATTACCATAAATTTAAAGTGGAAATTTCCTGTAAACATACCTGAAAGAGCAGATTTAAAAATTCATTGGCAAGTGCACTCTTCACACTCCAGATCTGGTAGTCCTCCAGAGTGAGGTGTCCGAGCTTAAAGGGAAAAGGAGGGAAGGGGAAGGAAAAACCATCAGACCATTAACCTGGTTCTGGTAAAAAGTTCATTAAATGCCTCATACAAGGCATGACAAAGCCAGTGGTTTGCTAAAAAGTAGCATCTGCCACGTGGATAATAAAATTTGATCCAATGAAAGAAGAAAAATCCAGTTTTAGCATAACACACACAACCCAGAGAACCAAAGGCATCGAGAGGAGAGGATGGACTATGGTCAGTGTGCAACCTCTGCTCCGTCACTCAGATTTAAGGTTGATCCCTTGCATCTATTCAGAGCCCCAGCGTTTTCCTTTTGGGTTGGGAAAAACCAGTTTGGATCATCAGGTCCTAATGATCTCACCTAACACCACCAGTCCCATTAATTCCTAATCCCCTGCCAAGTCACAGCACTGCAACGCTGCCCAATGTCACTTCTGATTTCCAGCGACTCAGGGGTGGGATCAGTCTGATTTTTTTATGTGGTGATATCATTCATGGCCAATTTTACAGCAGTGCCAGTTACTCTGCCTCCTCTTACAGCCCATTTTCTCCAGAGTTCACACAGGTCAAAGCCAGCACACGAAGAGAGGTTAAATAATTTATGTAATTACTGCACCATCAGCTCTTTCCAGCACTACATTGATGATGCAACTATGAAAGATATTCTGAACACTTAAGTAATTTTTTTTTTTAACTCTTTGTGGAATCAAGACTGCTGCACATTTGCTTATAAATTACCTTTTTTTTTAAAAGCAAAGAATCAAATCCTCAGAGGATGAAAGAGAAAAGCCACATTTCCCACTGCATTGGCAATTAAGGAATTGCACTAAAGTATCTGCCCACCACTTTGCTGGAGTACAAGCAGGCAAAACAAGTAATTAAGCATTTCTAGGATTCTTTATAGTTTTTCATAAATTATTTATAGTTTCCAGACACTTTTCCCAATTAGTGCAGCAAAGGATGAAATAATGGAAACAAACAACTTTTCTTCTGTTGTTTGAGGGTGATAACTCCAAATCTCCTCTCCCCGAAGAGCAAGGACATAATTACACATTTACACCCAGCTCACTATAAAGCACAACAGAAACCACAAAGACTTTCTCTTGTGTGTCATGACAGTCCCCTCCATAGTTTCACAGAGGCACATTCCAGCACAGGAGGACAACGTGTCTTTCCACAGCATAAAATACAAGATAAACTTCTACACTGTCTTTTCCATAAGGTAATTTTCAACATGAACCACAAGAACAATATCTCCAGAACAAAAGTCAAGCATCAGATTGACAACTGGGGTTAGTTACGCACAGCAAACTTTGCAAACAGGACAGGCTTCAAATTAATTTCACCCGGTTATATATTTTGGGGTGAGTTTCATGTATAAAAATGGCTTATGAAATTCAAGCCTTTCACAGAACAATGTGGCAAACTATAAAAGTGACATTTCTTGAAAGAGATTTTTTCATAGACATATGTGCTCTAAAGGAAGCACAAGGTTTTACTTTCTTACAAATAAACTGAAGATCCAGGGCTATAAATATGACAAAGAAAGAACAGTAAATTCCTACCTTTGTGTTATCATGGGTATGCAAAATATCTTCTACGATTTCAGCCAAGCCCATGTCCAACTCCTTAAACAAAAGGATTAGACAACAGAGTTAAAGTCTCCCAGCACTCTCTGGAGCTGAGTGTGATCAGAATGAAAATCTACCTGCAGGAGATGATGATAACTATGTAATTCACAACTGAGGGCTCCCAGGGAGCTCTGCTTTTATACCTAAGGTTTCCTTATATGAAAGAACACACGTAATAATCCAACCACCCTGCTTTGGGCAGGTCAAAGCTATGCAAGGCAAGGTACATCCCGTTAGCTGGGTAAGGGAGTTCAGGGAAGGAACCCTGTTCAAACAGCATGCACGTTCCACCTTTGGAAGGATGACTTGAGGAACCAGAAGGAAATGAAGCCCCAGATGCAACTCACAGGTATTTTATCCGTACGATTATCCTTCCACACCTCCAGAAGTGCCACCACCATGTCCTTCAGCTCAGTGCGAGACAAGACCCCATCGCGGTCCACGTCGAAGACCTTGAAGCAAACTGAGAAGAAAGGAAATGACTCTCCTGCCAGAGCCACTCACTCACCAACTCTCTTCCTTCCCTTCCTGCAGCACGGTCAGTGTGCAGAGTCACAAGAAGCTGATTTAGTGCTGGCACTTCTGATGAGGCAGAATCCATGTGTGGAGGGGAGGAAATGGAGCAGCTGTGTTTAATAAACTGGAATCCAGATTCCTGCAATCCTCTGCTGTGTTTTCTGATGTCACATAGCAGGGAACATATGTGCATCCAGAAATTTCCAGGGAGTGATGGCTTTTGAGTTGCAGCAATATGGCTTTGGAAAAGGAGGGAACAAAAGTATTCCAAGACACAAGAACCTTGCAGGGGGCCAGCTGAGGACTGGGCAGTGGAAAGCAACAACATGCTATTTACCACAAGACAATCAAATAGGACATTTGGTTTATAGTATATATAACGAGCAGGTCAGTGTTTGCACTTTCTATATTGAGATACACACTTCTGCATCACAATGCAGAACACTGCAAAAGAACTTCTGAAATGTATTTTTCCCAGTTTGATAATTTATATGAAACTACTGATAAAACTATAAAATACACAGATTAGGTTTAATCATCCTTTATAAAAGAAAACCTTGGCATTTAAAATTCCTTTAATTTTTTAACTTTAAAGGTCTGTCACCTTTCCCAGACGCACATTTGTTCAGCGGGGAAAAAACCCTCAAAATGTGAAAACAACTAAACTTCATTGCTCAAACTGAAAAACTCCTCTAAAATTAACAGTTAACATTTTGCATACTTACACTTCTGTCTTTCTGCCAAGGGTCCCCTGCAACATGCTGAGAGCCCACAGGAAATTTCTTTAAAATCTATGTGATTGTCTCGGTTTTCATCAAAAGCATTAAACAAACCTGCAAACCACAAAAGCATCTCCTGTTACAGCACCTGACAGTCCCACTCAGCATTTCCATGAGGGGTTAATGGGTAACATTGGCAAGGAGAAGTACAAACACTTATAATTCATTCTTATTAAGTGCAATAAAGGTAATTAAGCAGTACTAAGATCACGTGAAGGTGGATTAGATCTCTCATGTATGGCTGGGTGAAGGGGTGGGGAGGGATCTGGGAATTCTGAACAGTCAGCTGGGGCTCACACCCTCCCTGTAAGGACTGACTTAGAGGGACCATCTGAGCCAGCATGGTCAGGACAGGCCTCTTCCCAAAGGCTAAAGGACAAAACATTCTCACACGCCAAATGCCTTGACTTTTCCAACGTGCCTGACAGAAATTCCTATGGAAATCACTGAATTTCACTGCAAGTTTGGCCCTCGGGAGCTTCAGTTACTAGTCTTCAGAGGAGTTACCAATTCCATTCCTTCAGCATTTACAAGCTTTTTTTATCCTACTGTTTTTTTATAGAAACAGTGACTCCACAGAAGCCATAGAACGACCAGAAACCTTTCCAGCTTCCCCACAGCAGCTGTGTAAATTGATATCACTAAGCACACAAAGCACACTCAGGAACAAAAGGATGTGGGGATACATCCCTGTGGAATTGGACGTAGGTTCTGAATTTTCAAGTCTGCATCCACTGCAGATGAGTTTTCTTTCTTACTGCTGCCACTTGCCAGTAAAGCCCAACATTTGGTGATAAGAAATTGCCACTCCAGGACTGCAGACACAACTTTGTGTGCAAGTGGAGCGTTCCTGAATGCCCTGGTG
This sequence comes from Sclerurus mexicanus, assembly GCA_013396755.1. Taxonomy (NCBI): domain Eukaryota; kingdom Metazoa; phylum Chordata; class Aves; order Passeriformes; family Furnariidae; genus Sclerurus; species Sclerurus mexicanus. The sequence continues at coordinate 444,361 of VWZF01005393.1, read as the reverse complement.
TGGTGCAGCAAATGGCAATTCCACAGCTCCAACCTCCAGTTCCCTCCAGAGTGGCTTCCACTGGACAGACCAGTTTGGTTGTTAATACCAATAACAACACACAAATCCCCTGAGCAAGTGTCCTGAATTAAATCTTCCTTAACTTACACTGTTAGGGAAGGGTCTTTCACTGGCTGACTTGGATGCTTTAATTTCATAATTTATTTTATTAATGTATTAATTGCCATTTAGTTTAAAAATGGTCTATTTGCTCTCATTTAGGGAAAGCAGTTTGTCATTACAGAGTCTTAAGGAACCCACTGAAAAAGTTTAAGCAACTAGAGGGCAACTTATGCACAAAATTTGATGTGTTTCGTGACAACTCCAGAAGGAAACACACAGAGGCGTCACTTCCCTCATCATTCCAGATTTCCCAACAGATATTTCTCAGGCACCTTTTCCCACTTCCAAACATTTCGAATGAGTGGAATGATCGAGTCATTTAAGCCTAAAGGCCATTTTAGACCAGGCCCACTTTGAAGCTGTAACATTTGCTGTCCCCTGAGCAGCAGCAGCTCCTCACTCTCCAGACCCCACTTCCATACCTTCACTCAGAGATGGATGGATGGGAGGGGAAACTAAGGGGGCAAACGTTTCTAAATCAAAGCGTCCCGTTCTCGACTGAGCTTTCAGCAGCCAGTAGCGCTTCTCCAGGTCGATGATGTCGGATTCTTCCACTGCATAATCAACAAAAAGGAAAGAAATGTCACCTTTTTTATCTCCAGAATCTTCTTACCTCTTCACCATCAAGGAGCTGAACACCAGGGATATCAGCCCAAGTGTTTAGAGACACAGAAATGACCTTCTGCCACCACTAAAGGCTCCTGAAGCCTCTTCATTTCCACCTATTTCTTCTTGGTTAATTGAACAGGGAGTTTATAAGTGCAATATCTTATTTTCCCGAGGTATCCCATATTTAACCCCTTAGAAAAGATGTAAAGTAGCATTTAAAGAAAAAAAATAAAAAATATTTCATGGAATAAAATAAGGTAGTGCTTGGCTGCTCTTGAAAAATTCCTACTGAAATTTTTAGCTCTCTGACACATAATACGGCTAAATTTTCATGTGGTATTTAAACACTATCTCAGAATTATTTTTTTCCAAATAAAAGTCTGTTTCACAGTATTATTTATACTACAGAATCACTTAGAATCCCACTCAACATTAGGGAGTGATGACACAAACCTGCAAGACACTTTACGCAGTGGAACTTACAAGGCAATTTAAAGAGGGGGCAAAAGAAACCAAACCCCAAAACCAACAAGCAAAACAAGGTGCTAAATAAGGGTGACTAAAAAAATAGCCAGAGGAAGAGCTTGTGCTTGCTTTCAAAACATTATTTACAAATGCTGGTCTCCTTATGCTTGATCCTTGCAATTAAATATATATATATAACAAGATTAAGTTTCTGCTCAACAATACTTTTAACCTTTTTACATATGCAAGTGTGTCACAACACTGCTTTAGGTCAGTGCAAATTAATTGGTGCTCAAATAGATATGCAATGACAAAGCTGTCTATATTAAGAACCACCACATGTGATCTCATTCCCAGATGGTTCTGAGCCTTTAAATCCACGCCAGCTTTCTAATAGGTTTAACTTGAGCTATTTGGCCTGGTTTAGTCTAGAGAAACAATAATAATCCTGTAAGGCTTAAGAACAGAAGAGCCTCTCCCCTAAAAAGTTATGTGTCCAATTGAAATTTTATTGATTTCTTACCCTGGTTCTGTCACTAGGAGCAGTAATTTGCTTAGAATAGTAACTCAGGCAACCTACAATAAGCATGAACTAGTTGTAACACCCAGCACATCACATGATGCTTCAAAACCTACACATCTTACCCTCAGCAGCAGAAAGTTTGGAAAAATCTGAGTTGCAGTGTAATACCTGTAAGGTACTTTTAGCTGGAAAAGTGGCATCAGTGCAAACATGTCCCTTGTCCTCTGTGCAGTCACAGACAGACCCTGGTGAGCAGGTCTGGAGGTGACCCAAACCCACCCCTGCCTCCCACCCTCAGGGCATCCCCTCCAGCTGTTGTACCTGTACACAGTGACACCAGAGCTGAGCCAGAGGAAACACTGATTTCCTCTGTCCTCTCCTTCTCCTTCCTAGAGGGATCAATTCCCTGCTCTAGTTTACCATCTCCTGGCTCTTGGTTGTGTTGTAATCACGAAGTCACTGGGGTTGGAAGGGACCTCTAAAGGTCACCCACACCACGCTCCTGCAGGGACATCTTCCACTAGATCATGTTTCTCAGAGCTCCACTCAAGCTGGCCTTGAATATTCCCAGCGATGAGGCATCTACCACCTCATCCCAAAAGACTTCTCCGTCAAATCTACCCTCTTGGTTTAAACCCATTACCCCACATCTTATCACTAAAGGCCCTACCAAAAGTCTGTCCCCACCACATAAGGAAGCAGTAATTTAAATAAATGAACATTATTCTACTAGAAATCAAGACAGAGAAATAGTTATTTCTTTGAAGATCAGCATATGAAAATATCACAATGCTAATATCTTAGGACTGCCACAGGTGGGAGCAGCTTCATGGTCACAAGCAGAACAGTCAAGTGATGGAGAACTGGTACAACCCAAGAAATACAGAAAGGCATCCAAGGGATGTCCTGATCATCATGCCTTGACGATTTAACAACATGCTTGCCCCACAGCAGTCAGTGTATCAACAGAGGGGAGAGAATCTACCAAATAAAATCCACTTTCCCCAACCTTGCCAGCTCTCCCAGGGTCAGGGGGTTGCAGCAGGGACAAGGGGGTTCACCAGGAGTGAGGAAAATGCCCGAGCTCTCAAACAGCCACACGGAGAGGGCAGGGCTGTGCTGGCAGCTGCAGGACCCCCCTCCCCACGCCGCTCCCTGCAGCACACACAACTGCAATACCTGTGCTCTCTTGCGCGTGAGCATGTGAACCACTTTGTTCCCTTTTAATCCACCTTGGAACAAGGAGGAATAACAAATGTGGGAGTTGCATTTCATTCCTGAAATGATGCAACACCAAGAACATTCAAAAACCTTCACTGAAGGGTGAATCCGCGGGAACCTGCTTTCCCTGGCAGGTGCAATATTTATCTTTTGTAATTAAGAACTGAAAGACTGTTCTATTTTGTCAGAGAACCTTTCTCAAATATCTATAGTAGAAGCTAGTTGTATTCTATTTTTCTAACTGCACATCACAGGTGTTTCTACAGTGGTAACTTCTTTGTTTTATTACTTAATCTCTGAAAAGAAAGGTTATCAGGAAGCATTTCAGTCAGGCAGTGGTTCAAATGACAAGATCATTTAAAAGAGTTTTCAAATAATCACCTTTAAAAGAATAGCTGATAAGTTTTAGCATAAGTGCTACACGTTTATTGTAGCCAGGGCAGCCCCAACACATTGATTTTCTGCAGAAAAGCCAAACATTCTAGAAAGTAAAACTGACAAAGTAGTAAATAACATTCTTAGCACTAATCAGCCTTTCACAGATTAGGTTGAGCACAAGTGAGAATGTGACAAAAGAGAATTTTTCATTCATGGTCCCAAGGAATTGGAGTCCACTGCCACAGCCCCAGGTAATAAATCCAGCAGGATTTATTGGACTGCAGACACGTGAAGTTTAAGTGCAGCTGAGAAAGCAGCTGTTGCGTAATTTGATTTCTCCAGAGTGATTTTATGCACCTAATCTGGTAAGTCACTCTCAGGATATGCAGTGCACCATCTATTCCTCCTTGAATGTGAACTAAAATAAATCCCTGGCAATTTAGGGTATACACATATCATCAAATCTGTTACTGGACTTACATGAGGCATGATAAAGGCAGACTACACTCAATACCCAAACATGTAAATGGGCACAACAAAACACCGACTTCTGAAGAGGTTTTGGATAGATAAAGGATTTTATCTTTTCAAAATACAAACTTTTCCCCCCTAGTGCCTGTTCAAATCACATCAAAAAGTGTGAACTGGACTTCCATTCAGATTACTTAAAAAATGTATCACATGTACAGGACTGCCCAAACCATCAGAACAGACTTTCGAGGGCAGGTAATTCCTCATTTTTGTTAATTACCTGTATGATATGATTATTTGAGGTCACATGTACACACCTGTGACATTTAACCATACATTGCCAGTTTGCTGCCATGTGCTGTTTCGTGTCTCCCTCATCACCTGTCCCATTCGAAATACCAAAAACTTCCAGATCTGTGAAACTACTAATAGTGTTTCTTGGTTCAGTTCTTTTAGAATGAGACAAATATGACCAGAGGGATGATAATGTCAAGTACACCCAAAGCACACTCTTCATATTGTCAAGGAAGAACAAACAAACATTTTCAGCCAAAATACACATATAAAACTGCAAATCTACTAAAAACTAGTTAATTCAAAACCAGCAGCCGCGCTGATCAAGTCAGATTGGATGACAGTGATAAACACTAACCCCCCCCATCTTTCATTTTAATGCCATTCCCATCAAATGTATGCCCTTCCTATATATTCCACATGTAGCAAGCCATGAATAATCCTCAGTCTTAGAAAAAAGATTTAAAAGCACATTTTCATGTCAGGCACTATTTATCACAATTCTTCACGCGACCAGACTTGACTAAGTATTTCAATACAGTAATTTTTACCCACCTATTGGTACAATCCTCTCTGGTTCACAGCAGCAGAAACATACCATATTCCCAACATTTTAACTGAGACTGGGCCTGTTTTGCTGTTTACCATGATCTCCTCCAGGCAGACCCCTGTCCCTGCTGGCAGCTCTTCATGGCGAGGCAGGAGCAGAGCCCGAGGGACTGACACAAACTCTGTTACTGCCTAAACACACCCGTTTGTGGCTTTCAAATTAACCCACAGAACACTCTGGGACCTGGGCACCCAGAGCTGCTTTGCAAGACATAAAATAGCCTAGGAACTAAGAGGATAACAAGTGGCAAAATGCAGATTAAGCAATGCCGAGGCTTTTACTTATTGGCCTGGGCTGCTGTCACACTTTCATCTTTTTGCTTTTCCTAACTGGAAAAGATCCCTGTGTGTGCCAGACATGGCTATGCAGATGTTTATCCAGCAGAACATGGATTATCAGTGCCTTAACATGGGAACACCACAGGGGAGGCAGGAATAGCACAGCTCCTCTCAAAGCACAAGTGTTCACACGCCTGGGAAAAGCAGCACAGAATGAAAGATGCTCCTAGAAAGAACCTTTAATAAAACCAAAACCTTCAGAGTTGGCTTCTGTAGATGATTAAGAGATGGTGTTTCAAGAATGCACCACAGCTGAAGTGGAAAAGCTCCAGAACACGTACTTAACACCCAGAGAGGCTTTCAGAGGGAGCAAAGTGAAGGGATCACCTCATGTCACTTCCCCCTTGCACTCCCAGGCGCAGCCCCACAGGCTGACAAACCCAGCACTGACAGACACCTGAGTACCACAACACTTCACTTCTGCACTCTCTGAAAACCTGACTCTTCCCCTTCAACCACCCTGCCCGGTTAGCCAGGGCTTCTCTCATTTATTATATTCAATTAGTGATAAATGCATGTTCTAAAACGGGATTATTACACTGATTACAGCCCGTTTTAACTGCACCTCAGCAGGCAGGAGCTGGCAGAAGGAGCAGGGGCATTGTGATGAATTTTTCTGACAACAGAGGAAAGTCTCTTCAATTCAAAGAATTCGGATGTTATTTAATCACAACTCAGTGACACAAAAACTGGGTAACAAAGAAGTACAAATTAAACAGTCTGGCAGTTTGAAACCAGTAACCCCTCTGATAAATGGAAGGATTTTCCCCCCCGGAAAAGGACTGAAAAGCTGAGCATCTGACACTGAAACACACCAACATGACACATAATAAAGGCAGCCAGCACCTACACTGCAGCTGAGAAAGGATTTCCAGCTAAATGAAGGAAATCAGTGAGGTCTCACGTGGGTCTGTGGGGCAGCGATATGGGATTTACAACACAGTGCTCTTCAATATGATCATTTGAATATATATATATGCATATAAATATACATGATCAACTGTGAAACTGAGAAAATCCAAACTCCTGCTAACTGGTCAATCCTCAGGTGGAAGACAAACTCATATCCCTGAAACTGTTGTTTTGTTTTTAGGAAGAGAGATCCAGAAGAGACTTATCTTGTCAGCTTTCAAAAGAAATCATTCATAGTTTGATTTAAGTGAAATAGAACAAAATTTGATTAAAAGCAGCAAGTGCATGCAACTTCCTGTAACTTTAAAATTTCCTTTCTAATTATGTGTTGAGAAATATAACTCGAGTCATCTGCCTACCAAAATAAATGTTATTTACAAAGGAAAAATTAGTATTCCTTTGTTTCCCTGATAGCTCGGTTCATTAAGCAAATTTAAATGGAGCCACTGATGCTTTGCAATAAAATGGTTGCTTGTTTCTAAATCAATGGGAATAACTCTCACTGTTTTTATCAGTGCAATTTTTCGTGTCTCTCACATATTATTCCAGGAGCTGGATGAGTGTGAGAGGGCTCTGAGCTTGGGTCAGGAAGTTCCTAACTGCACCAGCAAGTGTCACAGCTCAGTTTTCATTGTACAGAAGAAATGTTAAAACCTCTCCCTCTCGCTCTGGGTTGTCTAACAGTGTCTGACTCAGTTTGCCAAAGATTGTTTCACTGACTTGTTCTCCCACAAGGCAACCATCCTCCAAGGAAAAGTATTAAAACCCAGCCTTCATTCAGAGCAAAGGAACTGTCACAACAGCTCCTGCTGTTTTACACACTCAGCTGGGTTAAAAATACTTCTCTCCTGAATTTCTTCCTCTTTGGATTGACCCGATTAGACTGAAATTACCTCTAACTGCTCAAGCACTTGTAGTTTCCTTACTTTTGCATCTTCGGTTGAGATTCCTACACTGTCGTGAATCACGAGGGAATTCAGGAAAATTTAATGTTATCTGGAGCTCCAAACTGAAATGTGACATGAGCTTTACAATCTGGGGACAAAACCCACGTGGCAGTTTTCCGGAATGCACTGAAAAGCTCGACCTGAAGATTCAAGAATCACTTCAGACACCCTCAGATATTTTCTGTGAGTTTTTTAACCCCACCAATGGCAAACTTCATTTTTCACTCAGTTCTGCCTTCACTACACGCAGCCACATGTAAGTTATCAGGAAAGGGACAGGGGACACCACCAACTGTCAGGGTCGTTTCTCAGTCACCTGATGCAATATACAGCACATTCATTTACGGGTTTTTATCCCTGAGAACGTGTTGAAACACCCAGGAGAGCCCCAAAATTCTGCAAACATATTTCACAAGGCTTTAAAAACGCAACTTCTCCACCAGGACATGTGGCCACAGGACCAGCACAAGTCAGAGTGACCACACCACCTGGTTCTTAGAAAAGAAAGCGAAATACTTCCTCCTGTAATTCAGTTTACAGTGTCAGGTGCTGCAATACACAGCAGTGTGAAGAAATTACTGTAAGCCAACTCGGTCATAGAGAGACTAAAACCAAGTACAGGAATATGAGTTGAATTTCTGGCCCTAAAATATGAGGAATTCTAAGATAAGAGGCAGAGGGAGCTGATCTGAGGACTGGCATTTCAGAGATGATGGATATGCTGAGGCAGAGGCTGATTAAGTAACTGGGAGTCTGTTCTGACAAAGGTTGAGCAATTTAAGATGGGAAGATGAAAAGGCAGAAAAAAGTAACTACTACAAGAGAAACAAATATGATGTGGAACCACCTTGTTTTCCCAAGAATCAGAACAGATTTTGTCCTCATTCCTTTTTTTTCTAATAAGCTTCTCATCCAGTCTCCTCAATTCTAGTTTTAATTATCACTTCGGTCATAATTGTTCTCATTCTTGGTTTAAAACTGACAAAAATCACTTAGCCTAGAAAGACAGAAAAACTTTTTTCTTGATATAACAGCAGAGGAGTGGGTTGGGTAAAGCAGAATATTGTGCTCTTCAGTCATTTCCCTCTTGAATGACGTCTTTTGCACATCTAGCCGGGCCTGCAGATGTATCAGTGACAGGTGTATCAAAACCAGAACAAATGAAAACAATATTAAATACGAAACAGGACCTGTTAAAACAGCAGCTCTTATATTTATTTTTCTAATTATAAACCTCAATTTCAGCACAAATAAACTTTCTGCAAAAACACGGTAAAAACTGTTCAGAAAGTTTCCATTTCAAAGCATAAAAAAACCCAAAGCCAAAATCAAATTCAGCTCTGAGGTAGCAGCCCAAGGCCTGGGCAAAGGTTTCTTTGAAGGCTGAGGGTGAAGGACACCTGGCAAGGGTTGGGACATGGCACTTCTCAAAGTGACACAGCTCCAGATCTTTCCCTTTCCAAAATTCAGGGGGTTGGGTTTTTCAGCCTCATCTCTTAGACCTCAGAGCATTTAATGGTCAATGTCTGCTGCAGCCTCTCGTGTAATGCAGATAAATTACCTGTTTATAAACCTCTGACTTTATGATGCATTTTCCTTTTAGATGAAAATAATTCTAATGCTCCCTTTTAAAACCGAGAGAAGAATTTGTATGTTGCTTTATTCATGTCACCCACCCAATTAAAGAGATTAAATGCCAATGCAAACCTGTGAGAGTACATCAAACACGAGACTGCTCAAACCACTGCCATGTCCACAACAAACCCCCTTCTCCCAGGGATCCCAATCCCACAGATGCAGCAATTATAATTTATCAGCCTTTTGGTTTTAGATTTAATTTAAAAACCAGCTGTTCCTTCTTTTACAATAATATAGACATAAGGAAGCACTTGTTCTTTGGAGATTATTCTTAAATGCAAATCCTGAGGAGGCTTCTCTGTAGTTAATTTAGTTCCCTGACTATATCACATGCCAGAAATACCACTTGTTTTACTGCATAAGCAAATTAGGAGCTAACAACAATTTCTGAAACAAGAATTATTTTCTCAACTGTCTCAATAGTTTCATGATCTACTATAAAGAACCAATATAAACCCAGTATTACACGCAAGCCACTTCAGAAAATTAACTGACAAAGAGAAGATACTTTTATTATTTTTTTTAACTTGCTTAGTAGCAATAGCAAACTATAAAAGTGTTGCATTGTCATCTCAAACATCCCCCAGTGCCCCTGGACATAACAACGCCTGACATGGCCCAGCACAAGAAGCAACGAACGAATCAGGAATTTCTCTCTCTGAGTGGGGAGCCTTACTGAACAACCACAGCAGAGCAGCAGCTGAAACGCAAAAGCTTTCTCAGATATGCACAAGCAGCAGCCTTTACTCACAGTGTGTGACTCCAGCCAGGGTCTGGTAGAAGGTGGGGGTGTCACTGTCATCGGTGAGGGTCACGTACACCCCCCCCGAGAGCAGCCACCGCGAGAACGTAAAAGCATCTTTGTTGTGCAAGAGCCAGACCCTGAACTTCTCATAGTTCACCTTTTCACCCTGCAAGAAACATCAGAAAAGGGGAGCTGTTTTTTTCAGTAGCAGTAAACAGGAACCATCCAGCTGTATGAAGGAAAATGGGGGTGATCTCCTCGAAAAATAAGCACTGAAATGATTTTGTTGTTTGGAGCTGTGCCTGGTTTTCCCCTTTCCTCCTGGAATGCAGCACTGGGAGGGAAATGAACTTCTCAGCTCTCCCTGCATTTCAGCCACCTACTCAGCGTGGCCTTTGGAAACTCTGTTACTCTGAAACTCAGGTTAAAGGGACTAAAAGAAAAATGGTTACTTACAATCAAAATAGAACAGGTTATTTTTATGAATTTATTATCACAGATAAAAGCTCTTATGTGCCAAATAACAGGTGCCATAAAATCATAACCATTCTGTCATATCTGTCCAGGTATACAAACCCTTCACACATTAAAAAGAGATTGGGAATAACCAATGCCATGATTAATCACTGCAGCAACATGTCCATTTTTTGACCAAACCCACTTTGGAGCACACACGTGTACATGGCATTCCCAGGATCTTCTCCCTCAGACTCTCCTGCTGAATGTCCCATGGAGCTCCTGTTCAGGAATACATAAAAAACTCACATTCACAGAATTTCAGTGCTGGAGAGGCTGTTTAGAACATTTAGTTGAATCCTTTCCAAGCTATACCCATGAAACCATAGGGATCAGCAGACTAATTTCTACAGGACCTACAAAACTAACTAAAATAAAAGCAGACCCATTATCAGTAGACAAACTCATTATATGGAGATTCCAATCTCCAGGGGAAATAAACAGGGGTCTGCAAAGTGGAAGAGGTTTCAAGTCATTGATTATTTAAACTCCCCTCATATCACAGACCATTAAACTTCACTGAATTACATCTCTACAGAATGCAACAATTTGCATTTGGCCACAGACTGTCTGCAACTGCCAAAGGCAGAACACTGAAAATCCAGTATCCCTTCGCCAGGCTGCTCCAATGGTTAATCACCAGCACTGCTACAACACTGGCTTCCTCCACCCATTGTAGAGAACTATTTTGGGTCCAGGCACTCTTTTTAAGCCTCTATGCCCTAGACTAAAGACTGCTACATTTTTCTGCAGAAAATCCCAGAATGGTTTGGGACTGAAGGGACCTTAAAGCCCACCCAGTGCCACCCCCTGTCATGGGCAGGGACACCTCCCACCAGCCCAGGTTGCTCCAAGCCCCGTCCAACCTGGCCTTGGACACTTCCAGGGATGGGGCAGCCGCAGCTTCTCCGTGCCAGGGCCCCACCACCCTCGCAGGGAGGAGTTTAATTTATTATTAATCTCTCTAACAGTTTGGATTAAAAGACAAGATCATTTTCTCACTACTTGCTCCACTCTTCCCCTTTACTTTTTGCACTGCTCCCTGTAAACACAACAACAGCTGTGTCACTACGACTCCAGTTGTTCCAGTGGATTAGGGAAGGACAAGGACAAGGGACAGAAAAACTTTGGACATGAGGCAAAAGGCATTTGAAGCAAGTAACGTTTACAGCTGAGCCGTGATGGAACTGGAGCAATACAGGTATCCCTGAATTTGCTCCCTGTGTTTCAAAAACAAAAGGAAAGCTCTGATATGTTTTAAAGCTTCTATGTCTAGCTGAGTATATGCAATAATTCTGAAGAGCAGAAGCACCTATAAACATCACCCTTGAAAGCATCAACTCATCCTCCCTATGGCAGGAAGGAAGCCCACAGCAGGAGCATTAAACTTTACACTCTCCTGCAATGACTGAGGATGATTGTCAGCCCAGTAAATTCTGCTGAGTGGGCTATTTTCATTTTAAGAGAATAATCAATATGCAGCATCTTCTTGAACAGGAAAATGCTCTGAAGCCAGACTGATACTCCTCTTCCTGCAAGCCTTCATAAAGTACTTCTGGATTTCTTGGATAGAGTGCAATTAACTTGGAGAGCGCAATTCATCACACCGTACTGATGGGAAATTAAAAATAGGAAATACCAGCGTGGGTCAGGTCCAGGAGCTGGACTGCAGTGTCCATATGAGCTGTGATTCCAGCCAAGACTGAGGAATGCAATCGCTGCCTACAAATCCAACACGACCCCAGCACCAGATCCAACGAGTGGCTCAGGCAAAGCCCAGAACCCAAGTTATCTTCAATACAGGACAATAAAATCTAAGGCAATTAAGCAATCTGATATGCACAAAGAAAGCTCCTAGTCAATCCATTTGTCAGGGGAACATACAATGATGTCTAGATTTTGCTGATCTTAGTCCTTTAATAACAAACAAAGCACCCAGAGCACAAAACCTGACAATTCATCAGCATCTCTGGTGTCCACAAATCAGTTATGAATGTATAAAAGTACCAACACCCTGTTTTAGAGCAGGGCTGCAGCAAGCCTCGCAGATTACATCTTTCAAACAACCTAAAGCATAAATAAATGTTGTAGCTCCTGGCAGGAACACTGAGACAAGAGTAATACCATAAAACTATTCTTTTTAAGCACCCGTTGCTGCCAGGCATTTTAAAATCCAGGATGCGGATTTTCTTTCCTCTCAGATCTGTGTTCTAGATTTCTTCCCTAATTGCAATAAAATGGCCACACTAATGAATAAGTTCCCACTAGGAATATTAGTATTTAAATTTACCTGATAATATGATTACCCTTGGGAAATGGTATCTTTCAAAGCAGCACAGCAAAGACAGGAGCGTGAAGAATGTTTGCATTTATATAACCAAGCTGCTATTCACAGCCATACAAAATACATCTAATACTACAACATCAAAAACTCTCAGCTTTTACCCAATTTAAACAAGGTCAATTTGCTCCCATATGTGCCTGAGCACGAAAAACAAACTACTCCATGTAACTTTTATTTTCTTGGCAATGCAATAGGAATAAAACCTGGATGAAATACCTCAGAGAAACATTTCTTGAGTGACTCTGGGACCTTCCCATCAACCACATGCAGCATCTTCTCCATCTCATCACGGACAACATAACTCCCAGATTCATTAGAGAAGAGACTGAAAATATCTGAGGAAACAGAGATACGTGTAAACAGCTACGGCAGGGACATTTGTCAAATTTTAAGTTTACAACATGCTGAGAATGCCAAAGGATGCGCAAGGACTGAAAGAATAAAAACTTAGGTTGATCCAGTTTCAACAGAGCTCAACAAGGCTTAGGTCAAGATGCCCATTCTCTTTCACCACTGTAATCAAAAGCAAAACAAATACTATCAAGTCAGACTAACAAAGAAGACAAAACAACAGAAGTCAGTAGGCAGATGCTTTCATTTGTTTTGAAAAATATCAATGCCATCCTCCTCCCTCTGCCCACATAGAGAGATCATCAGCTTTCTATAGGATCCCAACGCTTACATTCATGAGGATTAGCAAATATTTCACTTTGATGATTATAGAGACAAAAATGCACTGAATTTCAAAAAATGCAGCTAAAAATGTTTAAAAAGCCTTATCTTTATTGGAAAATGTATGCCCTGCTTACACATAAGAAGAGGGACCACAATTCATGTTTGCTTTGTGTATAATAAGCGTATTTTACGCTCCCTATCCACAATCTTGTTGCTACTGTTAAAAGTTACACCACTTACATTTTGTTTTCTCTTCCTCTCTGCCTCTTGTCAGCAGAACTAACCCGACTATCAAGTTATTGAAGTGCAGCCCTTTGGATATTCCTCCAAATGAACAGTAGATAACCTAGAAGAATAAACCAGAGAAGTTAACCAAACCCAGGGCACACAGAGATGGCAGAAGGAAAAGCAACAGCTTACACTGAGGCTCCACCTCATGTGGCTTTTAGCCTTGTCACCTCACACTCAAATACTAATTTGCTGGTACCTATAAAACAGCCTTTCCAGGGTCTTTAACTTGGTGAAATGCAGGTGCTTGCCATGACCTGCAATATAAAAACCCCCCAGTGAAGACAGCTTCTGGATTGCTCATGGGCTTGTTTCCCCAGCCTTCTTCACCAGGGAAATGAAGATGGAACCTCCTCTAGGCTGGGCTTGGGTCCAGCTCAGTCCCCTCTCTGACAGCAAGATTTCAACCTGCGTGCCAAGAGAAAGCACCAGAAATCCAGAGTTCCACTCAGAAGGGACTGGAAGGTCTGCAGAGAGGCACCTGAAGGCAGTTATGGAAGGGCTGAAGGATTCACCTTTCCCATGAAAAAGGCTGAAACCTTTCCCAGGAAAGGCCTGGATACTGCAGCCTCACTCCCCCATCAGCACCTGGCCAGTGACTCAACACTGATACACGAGATACGAAGCCAGTCTGCCATTTTAGGACAAACAGCAACTCCTTTGAGTAAACAAGAATTACCAACTCTGTTGTTGCAATTCATCACTTCACCTTGGCTCTAATTCTACTGAGTGGACAGGAAAATACATCTGCTCTTCCAACACAGGCTCCTCCTGCAATCCCAAATCCAGTCCTACAAGCACCACTGCTTCATCAGTCTCCCAAGACAGAAGTCTCCAGTAGGTGCTAGAATTTAAAGCACTCAGTACTGATCTGTTATTCTTACACAGAAGAATTATTTCAGTGTCTGTGTCTTACAAATTGATTTTCTTATAGGTATCACATGGAACATCAAAGCACAAGGGGAAAGGATCCAGTCTGGCTGCTGAGGAACTACTGGGAAAGAGCAGGACAAAGTGATTCCTCACTGCTCACGTTTGGATGGCAGCCTTATTTGCTGAACTTGGTTTTTAAATAGAGCTTTTTCAGAGGGGAAGATACAGAACCAGAGATCAATTTGTACTAAGAAAAGGGTTGAGTGTATTTAAAACGGTATTTTCTTTGCTTGCATATGAATTACAGTCTAAATAATAATATTAAACCCAGGATGTGTACTGGGATCTTTTATGTACTGACTTTTCTCCAGTAAAGCCTCGACTATATTCTTTACAAAACAATTTAGCCAAATATCAATAGCAGGCTCAGAATTACCAGAGACAGATTCAGTATTCTGTGTGAATTTGCACCTTTTACACTTATAAAGCAAAATGCAACAAAACTTGCTGCCAGAAGGTTCAATTACTGTTAAACAGGTAGCTGAACACTGGAAATGAAGTCAGAGTAAAATAAAATCTTCCTGCATTGTTAAAAACAGGAGCTTTTGAGGTCATTTGCTGACCACTACTTATTAGTGAAAGAAAACGCAGCTCCCTTGGCAGTTTAATCACTTCAATAATGTAAATCACAAAGTGTCAGAGACAGCTCTGAGTAAAGATGGAACAAACCAGCAGCACGGGGGGAAACCTCTGTAAGCAGGCACAGGGAGGTTTGAACCTGCAGGTTTTCCTTTTAAAAAGGCAGAGAAAATCAAGTGAAAATTCCCAAAGAATACATTATATGACTAACAACTCCCATACTTGCAGAGGGTGGCACATGTCTCCTTTGAGACTCTTTAGGGTGATGGTGTGAGGCTCAAAAATGAGCTCCAGAAATGCCTGATGGCAACGCTCAGACGGATCTGTGCTTCCACAAGTTCCTAATGAGTAGGGATTCTCCAAGAGGTTCACAAGTGGACTAAGAAGAAAACTCCTGGAACCCAAATCCCTCTTTCTATCCCCTCAATCCCAGTGCTGACTCCTCAAGCCCAGGCTGGCAGGAGAGGGGAACGCCAGAGCCCTGTGAGTCACTGCACTATCACAGGGGTGGTTTCCACCTCGAGGCAAAATTAAGCCAGGACTGGGAGTGACCAAACAAAACCAGTCATGGGCCTGTCAAGGGCACTGGTTAGACCTGGCCAAGCCCCACAGTGCTGTGGTGGCAAGGAGGAGATGAGGGAACACCTAACACAGAGCAGCTACACCAGACGGACTGCTGCTGCTCCACAGACTCGCTGGAGACACCCGGACAGCATCCTGTCACCTGCACAGAGCCCTCTCCTGGCCCACCCCACCCCACCCCTCTCCTCTCCACTGCTGTCACCTCAGACCATTAAAATGTGTCTGCAGGCACGCCAAGGGAAATGGGCTGGTAATACAGCAGCATTTAATTCTCCAGAAAACATTCTGTAGGACCTCAGTTATATGCCACTCTAAGACAGCGCTGCTTAAGTACATTAATTTCCACAGGGTGCCCAGCTCATCCTCTTCTATTACTAAAGTTTAATCCATTTACAAATGCTTGAAGGGCTGAATTATTAAAACTAAATTTGTGCTTTATTTGGGTACAGGGATTGTATAGGCTTCATGGCAGAGATTTGAGTTCCACACTTTTTATGTCTAATCATTTTGTTTTCACAAGATGCCTTCAAGGCTACACAGCCCATGTTGTCAATTTACCTTTATATTACACTGGAACCATTACTTGTTTAAAATATGCAGTTAAAACATCCACTCGCTTCTGCTGACCTTTGTATATCTCAGTTATGGTATCAGCTGAATGCCAAATATTACATTTATGCATTATTTCCACATAACACATTGTCTGCTCCTGATACAAACACAGAAGAGGAATTCTATGATAATGCCTAATGTATCAGTACTTAATATATGTAATTATGACCATGAGCAGCTGGCATTGCTTTGAGTGTGGCTGCTTAACTGTTCCTTGGGAAGAGTTCATAAACACTGAATGGTCATATAACAGTGTATAACAGGGATCAGTGTGTATGTCTAAAGAAAGGGCTCCACAATTTTTCACATTAATGTGCTATTTGGAAACTTCTAACAATAGGCACCATCAAAACATGATGCAATTTTCTATTGCCCAAAATTAATTAATACTGTTGCAGCTTTACTTAAAACAGCCACATCGAGACTATCACAGCAATTTCCATTTCCCAATGTAAAATTTAGTACAAAGTACTATTTTGTGTAAGATTTAAGCCTGGCATGTTAAGTTTCATGAAGAGCATAAGGAGATGGTTCTTTTCTGTTAGAAACAGTCTCAGTCTATCCAAGCAATTCCCTTTGGGTCCCAATCCCTGGCCCTGTGCCCACAAGCTCTGCTGGGAGAGCAGGGGATGTTCAAAACGTTCCCCTGGCTCCCTTCTCTGGAGTATAAGATGTCCTGGATTCCTTCCTGATTTTATCCTTATGACCCCTCTTGTCTCCCAGTCCTTGAGGAGCCTGTGTTCTTGTTCTGGCAGCCCCCTCAACGTGTCCCTCCTGTCTCTGCTGGCATCATCCCTCTTCTCTCTGCGTTTCTGGGGCTGCAGCTTGTCAACCAGTGAGTCACACTTGGAGAAAAAGCTGCACTGACACTCGGCTCCTCACTCAGGATCACTGCCTGCTGTGCATAAACCACCTCACAATCATAATGTATGTAGGTATTTATAATAGAGAGAATTTAGTGAGTCACTGCAATGACTGCACAGGCCAAAGTCAGGAGCTCCTGTCTCAACACCACTCTCCTCCTCACTCAAAAGAGAAAACGATGAAAAGCTTTCTTGAAATATCATCATCATTTTGTCCTTCCACCTCCTCTGCACAACACTTTAGCTATCTAGGTGCCCACAACTGCATATGGTAATGGTATTATTCCCTTACATTTAAAAACAAAAGCTGTGTTCATACTTCTCACCACCTGAGCAGTTTTCCTGCAGTTTAACAGCACAGATACAGCACATCCCTTAATTTCATCTTATTAATACCTCCAACTCCATTTTCCAAGAGATCTTTTGAGAACATAACTGTGCAGAATATGTAAAATATGTTTCCTGTGCATGATGATCATGCAAATTGACCAAAGTTCCAGTTCTCTGCTCTGTGTTCCTGCTGCAGAACTCCTGTGTTTTTAATTTAACAAATTCCTGAAGGCCTATTACTACTCAGATATGAAACACTATTACATGCAGACATGCAGACCAGCCAGCCCAGCAACCTGAGGCTCAAAATGATCTATTTTAATGACTGAAAGGCTGAAAAGCCAGAACAAGGTCTTTAGCTGCCTAATGACTTTGCCTGCCTTTCCCCATCCTGCAGCCAGGAATTGCAAAGCACCCCTTTCCAGTCTGAGCGGAATCAAATCCAAATTTTGTCCAAATTTACAGTATTCAAGCTCACAGATATGATCCTGCAAAGCCTCCATCATCTGCACTCGAATTTTGGGATGAGTTCTGGTAAGATGCCATCAAAAACCAATTATGAGTCTTCCATTAATTTTCTTCCACCACCTGGAAAGCAAGAACTGCTGTATAACCATAATGAGTGTTAAAAGACACAATCATCACCAAAACTGTGGCTTTAAGGACAGATTTTTTTAAAACATAAAATAGAGTACTCAGCAGACATTCAAAAATCCAGAATCTCTATTTGTGTCCAAGTCATTAATTTAATCCTTAACATCGACATAAAAGGGATACATAAGTACAAGTTAGCTCATAACAAAATTCCCAGTGTTTTATATTGTTTCAAACCCATCGTGAGCAGTGTAAGATACATTTTTGTTTAATTTCACGGGCTACCAACAGTAAAAAAATCCGGAAAACAGAAATTAATACTGAAGAGAGGCTTTAAGCTATGGGCAAAGCACATCCCTCTTTTTAATTTGATGGAGTTAACATGCATTGAAAATTTTCCTGGTAAGCCTTCAACACCCCCAAAAAACCCAAACTGTTTACAGAGGCAGGGAGTATCATCCCCTTTGTCAACATTTAGGAAAACCAGGGGATAAAAACAGGGAAAAAAGATTAAGCTTAGGAAAAAGTAACTGTGCCAGGGTGTTAAACCTTTTGCAATGCACACTTCAGCACTCACATTATCTAAATAACACTGGAAGCCTTGCACGCTGCCTGTGAGGTCAACACCACTGAGGAGACCAAAAATAGAAGCTGTGACTAGGAATGACATGGAGCAAGATATCATTTGAAAGGTCTGGCCAATCTTTTTTTCTCTACCAGCAATATTTTAATTTTTTTGTCAAGACAGAGACCTCTGTGGCAGAAAAAAACCTAAACGTGCACATGTGCAGGATGGCATTACTGTTTTGCCTTCTTTTTTAACATATATACACACAATATTTATATCCACGTAGCATATTTTGGCTACTTTTCAGTCTATTTATACATTTATTATATATAAAATTATTTTTAAGAGCTTGTAAAGAGTAACCTGCACTTTAGAAAACCAAGTAAAAGCCAAAGGAATCCCAGAGAAAACAGCAGCAAATGTATGTCCAGAGTAAATAAAATCCTCTGTTATAAAGGCTTTGTTATAAATTCCCAATCCTTTACTTCCCCAAACCCACATCTGGATATTCAGGTTTAGTTCAAAGCCATCTACCAACTATTTGTGGGCTGGAATCAGTAGCTCAGTCCAGCCCACATCCCTGAGAACCCACGATCCAAGTCTGGAACATCACCTTCAGGCAGAGAACACACACTGTAATAATAATGCACGGAAAATGGACAGAAATGCAACTAGCTCCTGTGTCTGTACAAGCACATTTGGGTGTGCTGCTTCTCTGGGAAACCAACTGCAGTGGATGTGCAAGCTCAGAGCTCACCTCAGCAACCTTTGGAGGGACTCCATCACCAAGGACTTCCCTGATGAAGCACTGCTGGGTCATATAATAGGAGAGTCCACAAGTCCTCTTGAAAGCATCTTTCAGCCTCTTCAGCTCTATGTCTGTGACTGTGTTGAGCGAGAACAGGGGGGGAAAAATAGCAAATAAAGATGTTAGAGAAAGGTAATAGCGTAAGGAATCTCAGAATTCTATATGCCTTACATTTACCTTTACAATAAAAAGACATGAAGAAATTAAATGCATGATTTCACCTAAACAGTGGGAAAATGCGCCTACTAGAAAATGAGATCTAATAATCTGATCTTCCTTGAAAGGAGGGAAGTGAAGCAGACCTATAGTTAACATGATGTGAACACCAGCTGACTGCCTAAGTTTTCTGACTTCAATAGCATCTTATAATTTGTTCTAAATTCAGCACCATTATTGTCACACAAAAGCAGATCAGCTGGTTTTATGATCAGTTTTGCACTCATGTAAGCCAGAGAAAGAGTAGCTCCAAGAGCACCTTTCAGGCAGCTTCACCTTGTAACCAATCTGATTTTGTATATTAAAAAAGATCAAATACTTCACCACCTCTGCATACTCACGAGACTGTGCAGTGAGGCAGGATTTAATGGGAATAAAACTTGGGATTACGTGGAATTCTTCACCTAGGATTTCCCTGCACAGCCAAAATGTGTTTGCCAGCTCAGACTCCCCCAGAGCTGTAAAGGAGGAAAAGCTGCTGCCGCCCCGTCCATCCCGGGTTAGGAGCTCCTGGAAAGCAGCCCTGCTCTCAGACTTTACAAGCACCAAGCAACTTTCTAACAAAGTGTTTGAGAAGGGAAGTGTCTCGTGGAACAAAACAAGCCCTTTGTCCCAAGCCAAGCCTAAGGAAGAGCACAGCCTGGCCTGGATCCCCTGGAAGTCACCGGGTGGTGCAGGGTGAAGCGATGCTGCACACGGGAGCTGTGCCACTGTATTTATAGCAAGGCCTTTTCCTTACCCTGATAGCACAAGCCAGACGGAATCAACACTGACATGGCCAAAGGCTTGTCAAGCTTTTTGTCAGCCAAAATAAAACAGAACCCTTGAGGGCTTAATCCAGCACTCAGTAAAACTTCAACATTTCAGTTAATTCATTCATCAAAAGAAAAAATCAATCCTTATAAGTAAATCACATTAAAACATTCCTCCCTAATTTTAATCCTTGTCAACACCAAAACAGACTACTGGCTCCCCTTAACAATTGTAAAAACAGAAATTGGGTTATATTTCTTCTCAAATTTTACGACAGATTCTGGGTACTTCTGACCAGAAAGAAAAATAAAAATCAAAGTATCTAAGAAATAAACCTCAAGTGCGAGCCACGCAGCATCAGAGCTATCAATTAGCACAGTGATGATTAGCATTATCACACATCTTGTTTTACTGAACCAAGCATGCTTTAATTACATGGCAGAAGAATGTTGGCACAATACTGTTACCTGGCTCATCTGGTGTTTAAATTTCACTATTTCACAACAACATCTGTCCAGAGAGGTATTTTCTGTGCTTGTGTCTTTACATGCAATGCTTTAATGAGTGCTCAAAGAAGAAAGAAATGAAGTGCTTCACCTCCTCTCACCTCTTATGCACAACACAACTACAGAAAGTTTTCAGCCAACAGGGATAAGTTATTGCAGGTTTTATACCTCCCTACACACACACACACACTTTTAATAAAAATAGGCTCTGCATTCTGGTTTTTTCCTCCCCCTCTGTTAATGTTTTTGATCTCCTCACCAGTTAATCCAATCAAGTTTGGGGCCATTTGGCAAAAAAGTTTCTACCCAAACAAAGCAGTGCCAAGCCTGATGCTCACAGCACCCAGGACTGTGCCGTGTGGCCTTCAGGCAGTGCCCAGGAACAAGAAAACCCCATATAAATATGTGCCCCATGATAGGTGGGAGTGCCTGGAGTTCTAGTGAAGGTGAGGGGAGGGTTGGGAACGAGGCTTGCCAACCAAGACCTTCCAAAAGGGTATTTAATAGAAATGATAAGTTGATACTGCCTGTCCATGTTATATTTCAAAAGCAAGTTACTAGTGCCAGAGCCCACTTAATATTATTGTTTGCATGCAGAAACTACAAAACAGGTCATGGACTAACAGGAAAGGTAATTACTTCCATTCCTTCCCCAGGAGCCATTAAAGTGACTGATGCTGGCCATTTAAAATCATCTGCAAAGCTTTGTAAAGATAAGTTCATTATACATCTAGACCCAGGCACAGGAAAGCACAACTGAAATGAGCAGAGTATAAATCAAAGATATTATCAGTGTTTACTACGAGTCTGGAAGACAAAATATTTGAATACAAAATCCCAACACCAAAGTACCAATTATTCAACGTAGAGATAGAACACGATGGTGTGTTAAGAGGAAATAAAACTAAGTCTTAAATTATTAAGGGAAAATTTCCAGAAGCAATATATCTATTACTATAATAATACTAGAAATGAGAACACATCTCCAGAAGCCACCTTTTTTCTCCCAATTCCACAAGCCCTACACACAAAGCATCACAGACCACAGAGGTATTTTTAATCCTGCCCTTAGACATAACCAGAGTTGACAACCCTGTTTGCTAAAGTTCTTTCATTAAGTATATTCACTTTTTCCAAAGGCACAGTCCAAACACTTTGAGGAGCCCCTTGTCTACAAACACCTCAAAAAGACCATGCACAAACTGCTGTCATTAGGCACAGGAGACAGACACTGCACTAGTAAATACACTGTTCTTGTATTCACAACCTGAGACACAGAAACAGAACACTTACAACTTCCCAAAATAAGTTCATGGTAGTCAACACAGCAACAGCCACCTCCACATTGCACCTACCAATAACAGGTGGCACCACCTAAAAATTATTGTAGGGGAAGTGATGAAACTGAACTGCAAACCTAATTCTTTACACTTCTAAATACAGAAGTTAACTTTTTACTGGGAGATTCCAATTGAAGGTCATAAAAGTTTCACTCGTTGGACACTGTATGTTAATTCTTAAAAATGTACCTGCCCACTTCCAAAAACCACTGTTGAAACCAAGGGGCTTTTCCTCAAAAGGAGAAGTCCTCGCTGTGTCTGGGTTAACTTTGCTAACACAAACCCGCTGCTACCTCAGCTGGAGGGTTTCCAGGAAAGCTGGAGACAGTTTAACAGGAGATTAGTGCTGCATCCAGCTCTCCAGGGAATACTGGAGCTCCAGTTTGTTTAATAAAGTTTAAATGAAACCACACAACCTCAGCTAAAAACGTCACCCAGCTTTAAGTAATTGTAACAAACCTCCAGCTCACCAAGCGCAGAGGGTATTTTTAGTTCCATAGTGTTACTTACACTCAGTGCTGTTTATATGGATGTACAACTCCACTGTGCCTTTTCATTCCCATCTATCCAGGCAGTGACTTGTGTAGTGCCTTCCAAAACAGTCCCGTGCTGGAATCCACCCCCTCTGCTCTGCCTTCGCTCCACACATTTATCACCAAGTCATCCTGGAGTTTTCCTTCCGGACTAAAACTGGCCTGAGTTTCAGAGGGGATCCCTGTCAGCTCTGCCACGGATCCAAATGGGAGCTGCATGGCATCTGTCTCGGAACCAACTACGCTCCGTTTCTGCAGGAGCTTCACGTCAGACACCCACAGCCTGGGCTCCAGAGGTGATGGCCCACTTGGAAAAGGAGGGCAGGGAACAGAGCTGAAGTCACCGCCCTCCTCCTCCTCAAAACTGAGGGGGGTGTGAAACCAAGGTTAATATCTGAAGCATATACTGTCCAATACTCAAATGCTGCAATATTTCCACATGCCAAATCAACTACTCTCAAGTTTAAAGTCTGTTCTGTATAAAAATCGTAGCCCAAATAGTGTAATAAAGCCCAATTTATGTATCACACAGTTCCTCTTCAAGCAGGAGAAACTAATCTTTTGGCTTACCCAGTCTGGAATGCAAAAGTTCACCTTCAGAGGTACCTTACGCTCTCTTTAAACTAAGCTGGAGGAAATCAACCATTATAGTGGAGCTTTGGCAAGTTTTGCAGCCACAGTATCTATTCATTTTAGACTCTCTCTTCACTTTAGAGACTTTCTTTTTTCTTTCCACATCCTGTAGCCCTAATCCCACCCTCACCTTCTTGACTTTTATCGTGGAAGGCTCTAAAACACTGTGTGAGCAATGTGTGGTTCAGGTACAGCACAACCTCTGTCCCTCCCAGACAAAGGTCACACTGAAAGGCACTGGACAACTTCAGACAACGAGAGCTGGGAAAGCAAATACCTGCCTCAGCAAAAGCTGCTCTGCTGTGACCAGAGTGCTGGGGAAATTCAGTAGGAGTCATCATAAAAATACGACTACATGACTAAATACACCTAATATTGATATTTTTGCTTGTTCACTTCCTGTTCTGGAGAAACAGAAGAAAATGGTGACATGAAAGCCAATTCCTCACTAATCAAAGTAGCCACACTGCATATTCTGTGATACTTCCTCAGAGACTACATTAAAGTTTGCAAAAATTACCTCGATAATGTTTTATTCAAATACGGTAAGAAAGTAGTTAAAATCTTCCTTAATTACATAATTTTTTTTAATGATGCAACACTAGGACACTACTGGCATCAGGAATGCAAGAACTGCCATGCACTACATTCTCTTCTTGGCCCAGTAACTAACCTGCACCTAAAGCAAGAAGAGAGTCACTCCCGTTCCCATGTTGCTGCTCCTCAAAGAAATTCAAATTAAAGATCTACAGATGCACCGAGGACAAGCAGCACCAACATTTATGAGCAAGCACTGCTGCTTGAGCTGCAACAGCTCACACGTGAATGTTAAGCATTAAAAGAAGCAAATGTTCATTTTGAAGTGAGTTTGTCTAAAGGTTAAAAGTGGTTAGTCAGGCCTAGTGGATTTATTGCAGCTTAGATAATATAATTGCTACATTCCTCGCCTGGGACACGTGCAAAGAGGACGAGCACAATAAATGCATTTTCAATTCCTATTTAATATTTATTTGGAAAGTCAGACCAACCACAAAAACACCTTCCCTTACTACTGCTTTTCCCCCCGTTCTTCAGAATCCAGTGGCAACGATGTCAAAGGCTGGGGAGATAGAGAATGAGATACAAAACAGTTTTCCAAAGCAAAGATGTGTCTGTCAGAGCAAAGGGGAAGAATAAAAGCATTTGAACACTTAATACTGCCTGAGACACTCAGGCAAGAGCCACTTAACCTCTCTGTGTCTTCTCTCCACACTGAAATGTATATAAATTCTAGTCTACATCAGATAGATGTGTGATAAATTATCTAAGATACTGTAAAAGTATCACAAGCTACTACTAAGAAGCTGCTTTAATCAGTCAAAAGGGCAGAATCCTAAGAGTTTAACTGAGGGAAGGTGGAATTAATTTGCCCTGGGTACTAAAACTGAGCCATTAACATCATCTAGAACTAACTGGGCCCAGAAACAACACCAGAATCACAAAAGCAACATGCAAATCCTCACTGCCATGAGGATGAGGAGCAGTAACCACACCTCAAATATTTAATTTGACTACACGAAAAGAAATTACTTGTAGCTCACAGGTTGCCAGCAAAAACACCAGAGCAGCCAAATCAAGGCAAGAAGACCACAATGTATTGACAATGCTGAAAATCAAAACAGGAAGCAAAGCATTGCATAAGCAGGAAGAAAAAGCCAGAGGATAAAAAGGTGAGTTCAGGTGAAGGGGCAAGGAACTTTGAGCTCATCTGCCTGAAGTATCTCTCTAGTAGGATTGGTACTTTCTCTCAGAAATATAAGCATCAAAATGCCCACAATTCCCTACAAACACACACACACAATCTGAATTTCCAAAGTCACCACTTCATGAAAACCAACTTGCTAAAAATCCAAAATCCCCCCATCCCTGCAGATCTCAAGTACACAAAGCAAGCAGTAATTTGCAACCACCAGCATAACATTGCATTTATTCTTTATTAAAAATAACCAAGCCTGAATTCTAATAAAACAACTTGCTCATCCTTCAGAAAGCAAGAAAAATTCACCTGTCTCAAGCTCTTCCTCACTTACAGCTCAAGTTTTCAGAATTCTAATATTTTGATTTTTAAGTGACAATTTTAAAGGTTCAATATCAAACTCACAGGGCATATAATTCTCTAACCAGACAATTATCTTCCCTGTAATCACTTGCTCAATATTTCCCCCAGGAATCTTCATCCTAGTTATACATGGAAATTTTATTACTTTTTTCATTAGTCTTTATTGTGACTTAATGGCTGTGGTTATGAAGTTGTCAAGAACCAAGGCAATTACTAAAAAGCTTCTAAAAGAGGTAAAATGTGCAAGTGAACATAAAGAATGTTTGGGAACAACCCCAAATAGGGACAACAAACTGCAAAATGCAACTGAGATAAATGAACCAGCTATGAGTAAAAAGTCAACCTCCACACCCACACACCCTTGCCAAAAGGGAATCCACTGGGGAATATTTTGGGCAAAAACACAGACAGAACAAATCTTGCCTCCCCTAAGGAAAAAATTAACCCACTCTTTAGGAATCTTTCATAGCTGGAGTATCAAAAATGACACCACTGAATTTACACCCCTCAAAGACTTCCCAGTCTCAACATGCCATTTACCAATACCACGAATTTAAGGATAGCACCACCAAAGTTCTGGTATTTAAAAAAAATAAAATTGAATTATTCAATCCAGCTGTACTTTTCCCCCTCCTCCTGTCTTTGGTTTTGGTAGCAGTGGCTCATCCTGGGGATAAAGCTCCCCTTGGATTTAGTCATTACCAAAGGACCGGCCAGTTTTCTGTAACACCAACACTTCATTTTTTATGGGACGCTTCTAATCTTCAAAGAGCTCGCTCCTCACAATTCCTATCCCCAAAGGAATGCCAGCGTTCCCAGCCTGGCTTATCCCTCTGTATCTCCATCAGGACACACGCTGGCACTGTTGGGATTATGTTGGCTGCAGGCAAAGCTCATCAGCATGGGTTTGGTGACAGCCCTCCCAGTAAAGCCAGCGTAGAGAGGAGCTGGGACTTAACAGCCAGGGAAATAATGACAACAGTGTAATAATCCTCCCACCATCTGAGCATGTAAATCTTATTGGCTATATTTTATATCCTCAGGAATTAAAGGAATCGGGTTTGATTTGCTTCCTGGTCCAATGCTGTGAGCCACAGAAAGAACCTGAAAACTCACCAACCTCTGCAGAGCAGCAAAGGCAAGGTCACCATTTCTACAAGGGCAAACTCAAGCACAGTACATTGCAATATTAGGGACTAAAGCAATTCCTGTTGCCAATTAAAGAATTGGTAAACTCATTCTCGGGGATGGAACAAAGCAATTCCAAGCCCTGGTTCATTACAGGATGCCACCTTTGTCACCCATGGGCTCCTGTCCTCTGCTGAGGGGGGAAAGAGGGCAAAAGGGGGGCAAATCTTAAGTGGTTTGAAACAGAGCACAAGCCATCTTGCAGCAAGAGCACCAAGAACTGAACTCCACTCCAAAAGACAGAAGTGTGGACTAAATATAATCAGGAGTTTGGGAAGCCCTAAAAGCAGCCCTGTCTGGGATGTCTGTCTTCACCCGAGTTCCCAACCTTCTCATCCCTTGATTTTCTTCCCACTGCTATTTTCTTCTGATGCATCTCCACAGTTGTTGTGGTTTGTACGTGATTAGCCAGGTTTTAGCTCTCAGTCTTTTCAGCATTTAAATGAATATTTAGTCCTACTGAGATGAGAAGCTGAACTCTGTTCTTGAGCTGTCCCTTCATCAGCTTTCCTGGCAAATACACTGCAAGTTTGAGTTGTTATAGGTGAGCACAGCAGCTTCTGTCACAATCCAAAAAAGCTGCTCCCACTTTATTGCCACCATGAAAATCATCCAGACATTTATGCTTGTTAAGATTCACAAAATTACAATATATAACTCATTTCCAAGAAATAAACAGCCTGTTGAAATGAAAGGCAAATGCCAACTATGTAAATGCAAACACCACATAAGGACCTTGCTACAAAATAAAATTGTAATATAACAAATAATTCATATCCTACCTCCCAACAGTGCCAAAGATACTAAATGCAGCTATAATAGAAATTGTTCTTTAAATTAAAAAAAAAATACAGTCTGAGCCTGAAAGTTAAACATAACCTGCAACTTGTGTGTAGGAAGGCAGAGTTCCCCATCACTTTTAGTGGGGTTGAGAGGCAAGGAAGGAGTTCTAATTTGGGATTGCTGGTATAATTTTGATCAAATACTCACTGCAGTGTTTGCCTCTGGCAGCCAAAAGAGCCAACTCTAGCAAAACACAGTACTTAAATACTATGACAATAATAATAAAAGATTCAGATAATATTTAGACATTGCTACGTCTTAATTTCCGAAGTCAGAAGAAAAATATTACTCACTTGCAAGTCAAGTGTTCTGGCACAAACACACTCCATGCATGTGAGGATACATCTGTCTAAAATATGATCTCAAACTCACGTGCAAAGTGAAATGTTTTACTGTCAGGTCACAAATTTATGTCTCCTGTTGCACTGTTAAAAACACCTAAGTTTGCTACACAACCTGTGGATGGCTGAAAACTAACAGCAGAACCACAGCGGGAAACACCGGTCCAGAGAGTCAAGAAATAAAATAAAATCTACCATGTGGTTAGTTCTGGGACCCCGTTACAGGTTTGGTAGAACACCAAGAACTGAATGAGAGGTTTATTTTTTAACAGACAATAGCAAACAATTAGCATTATTATTTCCAAACTCCATTCCCCCTGCTGCATCTCCTGTTAAGACAATTCTCAATTAACATCCGAGGATTTGTATTTAGAAGAATTACCCTAAAACGTGCCATCCCAGTTCTGTATCACAGAACTTATGGCTAAAGATACTCAGCACTAGATGTGTATTACTCCTGAGGAGCTCCACTGGGAAGAATGAAACAGCATATTTAGACAGACCCTGTGACAGCTGCATGAGAAACCAGCTCCCAGTCATTCCACTGCCCCTGCCCAGCTCAGATTGATGGGATGACTCCAGTTTCAGAGCTTCACACAGACACACTGCCCATTGTTCCACAGAAACAGAAAAGGTATTACAACAACTTTGCACCAAAGAGCTCCAGTGCCCTGAACGGCATCAGCAGCTGGAATCTCTCCCTGAGCCCTTAAGGAGACTCACAAGATATCCTCAAGGACATTACAGTCTCTATTAGCAGCAGTGCATTTACATAATAAATTATGAACATTTTATAGGATTCTATATTTACCAAATGTTTGACATTTGATTTTACCCTCTCTCCCTGTTATACTCTGACTTTTGCAGATATTTAGCCTGAGTGCTGCACTGGAACTCATGTATGTTGTGGTTCCTTCTCCTCTGACCTATCGACAGTGCAATCTACTCATTATTTAAAGAGTAAGATCAGTTCTCACAAGACATTTACACCACTGTTCTTTAAACAAGGTGATTAGATTTGTTAATGGCAAAAAGATCAATTACAATTCCTCAGGAGAAGAAAAATAGTATTGTTTGCTTCAAGACTGGAATACAGAGACCCAAAGGTTCTTCTACTACTTTTCCACTGCTCCCAACCTTCCCTGAGATCCTCAGAGAACACAGACCAGGCTGTGCTCACCGTACCCACTGCTGATCAGGATCTGTCCTAAAGCACTGCTGCTTCAGCTATGCCAAGTGCAAATCCACTTTTTAAATTTCTGCACTAAAATCCAGGATTTAATTGTGTCACATCACTAGGAAAAACGTGCTAGAAATCTTTACAAGGCTAGGAAATTTCCAGTGCAGAGTAAGATTTTGGTTCTGGGTAACACCTAACGGCTAGAGAGAGGGATTGAAAAGAAGTGCTTCTTCAGCCCAAAATACATTCATGATGCCATATTCAAGTTCATTTTTAGAACAAATTCAATCTGCAAAACTCAAGTTCTCATAATTACTATCCCAATACTTTCAGTTCTTTTTCTCCACATCCACAGACTTATTCAATCTGGCACTTCCTGTTCTGTTTAGGGCTCTGTGTTTCTTCCACGTTTTTTTTTTTTTCTCCATTCAAGGTCTCAGAATTTTAAAAGAACAAATTTTGCAAACTAATGGAGTAAAATTGATCATTAAAACAATTCTAGCAACCAAAGGGAGCCTACAGCCTCTGCCACAGGACAGACCCCGAGCACTGCCACTCTCACTACATTTGAGATAAGGAACATCACTTCAAAACACAAAAAAACATAAGCATATGTTCTACATTACATACTTAGCATGAAATTAAACTATGAGTGGATGACAAGTGAAAGACTAACTAACAAAAAGATAGATACAATGTGAATAAAACCATTGGTCTTGAGGAAAAATTAAAAGGGGCTCGTAATAGGTTTTGTTTTTAAAGGATTAAGCAGACTTCTATACAGAATGCAATTATCTCTTATTTTGGCCTGCTGACATTGCTTCTCACAACTTGTGGCTCTAATTCAGACTCTAAACTAAGTAAAACAGCTTCAAAGGATTTGGACATTTTAAAAAAATCATCCAAATAAGTATTATCCATTCCTTTTCCCTTTGTAGCTGCACAGCACTGATGGCTGCTGTGGCTGCTCACTCCAGACCAGTCCTCACTGCCTGTCCCTGTGGCTGCAGCCAACCTGACCAGAAGGAAGTCAAATCTCTTTTTAAGGCACAGAATGTCTCCCTGACTATTTAAAACCACTTTAAAAGGCAAAACTGCAGTGTCTGACAAAGCCAGACGTTCTTTCTGCCCATCTCAGTTTGTCTGGCATCACCCATCATGAGGAAGGGGCTGGTCCTGCTGGGTCCAAGAGCATCCCTGGTTTGCAGTGCACTCCACCTTAGCACCTATCTGGTTAATTAATACCATTATTAATACCTTATTTTGCCCCAAATACCCCCATGGTAAGCACAGTTCACGTCATTTCTGTGGGACAGAGGAGGCTTGTCCTGTGTTGTGACAGGTTAAAAGCAGTGGGGAAGGGAGGATTTAAACACCCTGGGGATCAGGGCATGTCACTTGATCTGCCAGGTCATCCTCCCTGTGACAGCTGATCCCTTCAGGGGAGGCAAGGATTCAGGTAAGTGACTGGTTCAGTGCTTGCACCATTTTTACAGTAACTAAAGAAGACGAGGGGAAACAAACCCTGGGCCTTACAAACTGCCTGATTACCCCTTGCCCAAACCTTGCTCAGCCAAATCCTCTCTTATTCAATGCCAAATAAAGGCCTTGCTGTAAATGTTAGCATATTTTTCAAAGAAAGTGATTTTGTTCACCTATTGTATTATTTAATCAAGAATCTCACATCTCTATCTTGTAGAACTCAGGCACATGTCAGTAATACACTCAAATAATTAAGGGACTTTTTTTTAAGTGCCACTATGATGAATGACTTAGTGGTCTACACAGATTATAATCTGCATACGTTTTTGAGTAGATTTGGTGAACCACTATAAAAAGACACATATGCAGACACATTTTGTGTTGAACCAAGATCTGAACCCATCTTATACCCATTAAAAATCAGAAATCCAGAGGAGCTTTTACCCCAGCTTAATAAACCAGCATTTAAAAGTGATGCAAACACGTCCCCACCTACAGGGACTACGTCAGCCCGGCTCAGCTAAAGACGAGCCCATAAAAACCCCACTCCTCAGAGGTGTTAGAATTTGTTAGGTAAAAAAGAAACGCCAGGTATTATTACACAGCTAAGCTGAAAATACTAAAGCTCCACAGACACAGCCATCATTACCAAAGGTAAGGTGTCCCTGAAGAAATCACAAAAGAAAATGCGCATTAGGATTTTGCTACTCCTTAGGTGAGCAGGGGATTTTTATTCCAGTAAGTGCCAGCAATGATCTAGCATTCAAAGTTTTGTGAATTAGACCCTTTCAAACTCTCAGGCAGAATCTACCTTAATGGATTTTTCTTCTACACTCATCTTTGCCCAAAGGCTTCATTGTCTCATTATGTAAACGAGCTTTTCATATGAAAATTAAATGTTAAAGATGCTTTTTGTAGTTCTTCAATACTGCAAATATCACATGGACATTCACAATAATCAGACTAAGGATAACATAAGGAAAAAGCACCTGTTTCAAGCAATAGAACAAATTAAGAAATAACTTGTTTTTAAAAGACTCAAATATCGAAAGTTAATTAGAATTAACCTCCGGAATTTTCTTTCCTGTACAGAAACTCAAACTAGGAAATCATCAGGCAAAGAAAAGCTTAAAAGGAGGCTTTTAAGAGCCCTAAAAACCAACTGGGTATTTCTGGTTTGTGTCAGTCTCTGAAATAACTGAAGTAAGTGGACAGAAACAATTCAGTATTTGAAAACACATCACTTATTCTGTCCCTCCTCTGTTGGTTTTCTGTGTGCTCACTGTACTCGGAATTTCTTCTTGGACCAAAAAAAGAGCAGGTTTTTTTAAAATAATAATTATTAACAAGGTCATCGCAGGATTATTTTAATAATAATTAATAGCTAAGTCATACAGGTGCCATAAGAGCTCAAGGACTCATTAGATCTTCCCATATACCAAATTACTTATATGAATGTATGAATTCACAACCTAACAAAAAACACACTCGATTTTCAGAAGATACTGTCATTTTTAAAATGACAGATATTGGTAACGTCTGTTTTTTAAATACAAAAAAATCATAACCAGCGCCACCTCAAAGCAGGAGCTGTACAATAACCTGAATTTACAGCATTCAGCAGACACCTCTTTCCTCCCCTCCTCACATTCCTTGCTAATGCAACGTTCCTTTCCATTTCACAAAGCTTGTCATCCCTTCCCAGGCCCGGATTTTGACTCTGATTTCATTTTTATGAGTCCTAAAGAACTGAATGCCTTACTTATGTTATGGCAGGAGACAGTGGGCCGCCTTCCCCTGAGCAGAGCAAGGGTGAGGGTTGTTTTACTCATCCCTTCCATCGTGCCAGGAGCCAGAAAGCCTCAGACTGTTACGAGTCAAGTAAACAGGATTCAAAGTAGCCCCCTCTTATTTTCTTTCTTTCACATTTCATTAGAGATGCTTCATCTCATTCTGAAAGACTTCCTAGTTTCTGTTTGTGTCTTTTGTTTTGGGGTTTTTTTCTCTCTGTAGGACACTGTCAGGTATATTCAGGGCTTCATCAAAACAAGGCTTTACAAAATTCAAGATGAGCAGAAATATTCCATAGAATCTATCAGGTTGGAAAGAATCTCAGGAGGTCACTTAGTTCAACCTTGTGCTTGAAACTGGGTCAAGGCTGAACTCAAACCAGCATCCGGAGGGCTTTGTCCAGGCAGGGCTTGAAAACCTCCAAGGATGAAAGTTCAACAACTTTCTCTGGGCTTGTATGTTTAAAAAAAAAAAAAGCCTGGTGTTACAGGAGGAGAAAACTAGAAACTGATTAGAAAGAAGTGCCCAGGAAAATAACTGATGTCATTGATTAAAATAGAAAAAATAAAGCAGAACAAGCTCAGCTGGTCTATGAGAGCTATGAGATACATAGGCATATAATCCATAAAACAAATAAATGTTGTCAGTACTGAGTTTTAGTCCATATCAAGCTAAGAAAATACACTACACATAGAATAGCCTGATAGTGGTGTTTTCACTTATATTAAGATGTTTAACACTCAAAATGAGGATTTGTTCAGCTTAACCTTTAACCTGCAGCCCCATAGCTGCAATGATATCTATTCACACCCCTCTGGCAGCTTTCCTGACCACTTTGATTCAAATCTCTGTAACATGCTGACAGGACAAAACTGCAGCTAATACTAGGAGACTGCTAGGATTTAGAGACATGATTCACCTGTGAAGTGAGCAACCAGAGGACTCAACATCTATTGAATTGTATTTCAAGTTTTAAGAGTTTTTTTCCTTTAGGATGTTCAACTTTTATTTATGAAATGCCTACACTCATAAGTGCTCTTGTCTCAGACTTGCATCACTGTGTGCACATCCAGCATCTGAGCACTCACCAAGCTTCTGCCATGCTTGGGAACCATCTGAGAGTTACTAAAAACCTACTGAAAATGAAATCAGCTCCCACAGAACCAGAAATCTAAGCAGATTAAGGACTCCCAGAAGTCTAAGCAGAAGGCAACATTTTCCTCTAATTCCTTAGTTTTCAACTGGTGTTTCATCAAGAACCTCTAAAGACCACAGAAAGTGGAAAAGGAAAGGAAACTTAAGTGTTAGTTGACTTTGGTTCACTCTACAAATGTTCCTCATTTCCAATAGGAAAGATCTTGGGTAGTTGTGAGAGGCTGAAACCCCCCGAGGACACTTCTCCAAACTTGAAACATGAAGTAAAAGAAGAGAAAGCGGTTGTTAAAACTTAGCAGATGAAGAACTACAGATTAAAAAAAACAAACCTTTCTTCCAACAGATCAGAAGCAGCCCTGGAAAGAAGGACTTTGGGGTGCTGGTGTGGGAAAGGCTGGACGTGACCCAGACCAGAACCCCCTGTGTGCTGGGCTGATCCCACAGTGTGGGCAGCAGGGCGGGGGGGGATTCTGCCCCTCTGCTCCCTCAGGTGACATCCCACCTGCAGAGCTGCTCCAGCCCTGGGGAACAGCACAGCAAGGACACGGAGCTGCTGGAGAGCATCCAGAGGAGGCACCAGGATGGTCAGAGAGATGGAGCAGCTCTGCTGGGAGGAGAGGCTGGGAGAGCTGGGATTCTTCAGCCTGGAGAGGAGAAGGCTTAGGGGTGACCCAATTGTGGCCTTGCAGTACCTGAAGGAGCCACAAGAAAGATGGAAAGAGATTATTTACAGAGGCCTGGAGTGACAGGACAGAGGGGAATGGCTTCAATCTGAGAGAGGAGTTTTAGGTTAGATATTTGGAAGGCATCCCTTCCCAGTGAGGGTGGGCAGGCCCTGGCACAGGGTGCCCAGAGAAGCTGTGGCTGCCCCTGGATCCCTGAAAGTGTCCAAGGACAGGCTGGACTGGGCTGGGAGCAACCTGGGCTAGTGGAAGGTGTCCCTGCCCATGGCAGGGAGTGGAATGAGATGGACTTTAAGGTTTCTTCCAACCCAATTCTGTGATTCTATGAAAAGCAGCCTCTTTTCATCAGTTTGTGGAAGTTTAGGCAGAATTCCCCAAGTCACTCCTGCCTTGCAGTACATGTTCAGCAGAGACTACTGAGGTACCCTCCCAAAACAAGCATCACAACCAAATGCCAAAGTTGTGAAATAATTACTGCTCTGTGCATTTGAGCGGCTACTTGCAGCTCTGCAGCTTTATAAACAGGAAGTGTGAAGCTGTGCATTCATACCTGCTTTCATCATATGACAGAGCCCTAAAGCCATCAAATACAGGCTGACACAACAAGCCTCACTGTATAATCTAGACTGTCTCCACAGTGGCTCCTATTCATTCTGATAGCTGAAAAAAAGGCTAGGAGAGATCTAACCATTTTCATCACACGCCTCTGAAACTCAGAGCTCTGTACATGGAAAGACACAGGTTTATATCCCTAAAAGACAACACATTCTGAAGAACCCTCACGCTCAAGCACTGTTTTTCAGATACGAGAAGCAAAAAAGCAGAACAACTTCCTTCTTGGAATACAGAAAGAATAAACCACTAAAATGGTTCCCTGATCATTTTTCGTAAAAACACATCCAAGATTTAAGAAGTTAATTTTATAGTCTGGAGTAATAAAATACCATTTTCTGTGGGATCAAGGGCTGAGTCCATGGATTTTGTCACCACGTTGAGATCGACACCCTCAAATAGACAATTATGTATCTGTACAAGTTTTCCATCATCCTTTTGTCAGATTTATTACATCTGTACGCTTGAGGAAGTTAATGATCAGACACAGATATATTTGCCTTGATTTAAATAAAACAAATGTAGCTATTTTTCAAATTCAATCAAGACACAAAAAGTCATTAACAAGATTTATCCTCTGCCCATCACACAACATTAGTCACACACACTAAAACCAGCTTTCTTGTGGATTAAAGTGAGTTTTCATCACTCTGATGGGCTTGGAGTTCTCCAACTGGTACCATCTTTAGAGATACACAGACAGGAAAGAAAACTGCTTTCAACAACTATTTTGTGAGCTCTCCTGAAGCAAAACCTGTGGAATTGGTACACCTGCCAGTTTTGCCTCACTATTAGCTGGTATTCTACATTTTAGAACAACAGCACTATTTTGGTGCTTGCTTTTTGCTCTTTTTCTCAGAGATCACTGCGCACAAAACCAAACACAATGACATGGATTTACCAGCAGCCACTGGTTTCTCCAAACTCCACACTCACTGCCCACGCTGACGCTGTGGCAGTTCCCCTTCTCCCACCCTGCACACATGAAACAAAAATTGTACCTTGCTTTAAGCAGAAGGAAAACTGTGTCTTCCTCTCTGGCCCAAATCTGGCAGATCCATGATTATTCACTGACACTTCCTTTGTTTCAGTGGTTACCTGACTCAGTATTTAGCATAGATAAGCTGGAAATGGCCTGAGTTCTCAGTAGCATTCACAGAAACTTTGCCTACAGATTCTACAGTTTCATAATTTTCAAGTGCCTTCATGAATTTCTGCTCAGTCTGTGATTATCCTCTGAAAGTTACTGAAGCAGAACACATTAACAGTCACTGGGAAACACAGTCCTTAGGGATCTGAAATGAACTGGCCACCACCACCACACAGCCATCTCTTTCCTGGAGAATTCTTATTCAAATATTCTACAGACAACACGGTACAGTGCAGGAGCTGCTGGGATAATACAGTAGTAATAAAACACAATGCAATAGTACTGGAGATAATACAATAGTCATAAAAGGTTCTTCCTTTTATAAAGTTTTAGTGGCCCAACAACAGCGCTTTAAGGAACTGGGTGTCAAGACTGGCAGCAGAACAACCAAAAATAAGGCAGTTTTTAGAGCACCATCTCCTTGGCATAAGGCAAGGCCTAACGCTGGGCAAGAGTCAGGAGCGAACACCCAGACATCCTGATGGACAGAGCAGCAGCACAGGAGTGGGAAATCAGAGGCACCCCCTGGAAAAGTCACCACACCAAAACAGGACCCTGACTGACTGCACTGTCTAGGAAGAAAACTGCTGTTGGAGCTTTGGATGAAGAAAAAAGCAACAAACTCAACAGCCACATGACCAGTCTGTGCCATCACAAACTTAGTTTGATACAATAACCAACAATTCTACGCTCAGTTTGGAACCAAATGCTTCTCACTTCACCTCCAATCACCTGCCCATGAATTTCACCTTCCCACAAAGAATCCATCTTCAGAAGGAGCTCTACAGGGTCAGGGAGAGCTCTCCTTACAGTTTCAGATCCTGTACCTTTCCCACAGCAACACCCAAAGCAGTGCCTCTAGCTACTATAAATAAGATGACCACAACTGGCAAAATTCATAAAAAGAGATGTCTGAAATAGCATCCCTTCCTTTCCACTCCCCAAGTGCACAGCCAGACCCAGACCTCAGGGAGACCAACGTGGCTCTGTGTGACCTGCACTGGTGGACACAAGACAACTCCGTGGTGCCCGTCCACGGCCACATCACCCACAGCACAGCCAGCAGGACAAAATCAAACAGCAGTACTACCTCATGTTCAAGGCCATTAACACCAGTCTGCTCTCACAATTTCCTCTCTTCCAACTGAAGTTACACTTTAGCTACAGTTATTTATATTGTGAGCGTTTAACCACAACAAGGCTCCTCACCTTCACAACCTTTGGTTACTCCCAAAATGCAATTGCAATAAATAAAATTGCAGTCATTCATAGCTTACAAGATAGCCTTATTTTCTGAAGCAGAATATATCCAGATATTCTGAACAACTGAAATTAAAACTAGTGTCTCAAAAAATACGATCACAACGTTCTGAATGATTACAAGTACCATTAACAACTACTGATTGCACATAAAGAATTCAGTTGAAGGATCTGTACAATATCACCTAAAATAAGACTTTCTCAGCATTTAACAACCAGACAACAAGGTTTGAGAAGGCAGATCTAATCGGAAATAAATATATTTGGCTTTTTTTTTTAATGTTTGTGTTTATCCATTATCTCTGTTTGTGTTCACAGAAATGCCCCAAGTACCAGCACGGGTCTGTGCAAGTAGGAATGGTCTAACAAATAATGTTTTGATAACTAGCCTGTTTTATACATACAGTGATTCACTGGTTAAGCAAACAACATAGTTATTTAGCAAAACATCAATTTATAATAGAGTGCCTAAAACAACCTTTCTGTTCTCCTACAGAAAAACAGTATTAAATGTCTCATATAGAGAAGAAAAACATGAAAAAAAACAATAACAAAGGAAAATATTACACTCACTGCGCAGAAATAATTTTAAATAACTTTTTAAGAGATCAATCTTATCAATTATGAAACATCCAGATCAACTCAGAGTTTGAAGCATTTAAATCTAATGTTAGAATTCAAACCTCTCATTTTTTCTTATTTATGAACTTTAGAATACACATTTAGACCAAATGAATGTATTTTCCACCACAGAGCCTATTTCAAACACTTCCTGGTATATTCAACTTCACACCTCTACCAAGCTGCATTTGTGACTCCAGCTCCTCTAAAAATACGTGCACCAAAGCTTTTAAAGACTTTCTATACTTTCACTAGCAGTGAAATTCCTCAGGGCTGTTATGTTTAAAATTCGTAACACAAGCGAGTTTGAATCACAGATTTGCTTCTTCTCCTTGACAGTACGCTGCTCCATTTCCTACTGACATGGCATCCATCAGAGGCTCCACCAGGAAAAAAAAATTGGAAAATATTTAATAAAAACCCGCTTTTCACATCAATTTGTTTCTCTTTCAATTAACGCTCGGCCGTTCCACCCAGCCCTCCCTTATCACTCCTCTCACATGCAAGCAGCAACAAAAAGGGCAGCCATAGATTGGCCTGGGCTCATGAATTTTATCAAGGCTTCCCATAGCAAACAGGTGAGCTGCTTTACCTGCACCACGTGAACGCACAACAGGGCAACAATCACAAACACCTGTCCTGCCTGCAGACCATTTACTGCTGGAAATTCCTGTCCCTCTTTGTCCTTGGACTTGGCTATCACTTCCAGAGCCGGGGAGCTGCCAGGGTGTAGCTGCTGTCGCCTTGGAGCCCTGCAGCTGCGAGCATTCACCGCTCGCCTTGTTTATGTCCTCCCTTCGCTAGCTGCTCTGTGAATCCTCCGGGAGGGCTCTGGAAAGGGGCTGAGAGCAGCGGCACGGATCCCACAGCCAGGCACGCCGTGCCCACCGGGCGGCTGCAGATGCGCGATGCCCGGGCACGGCCGGAGCAGGAGGAGGAGGAGGAGGAGGAGGAAGGGGGGGAAGTAAACACGAGGAGCGGCAGGGCTGGGAGCGCCGGGAGCTGACAGCCCTGTCACACCGGGGCGGCAGCGCCTCCCGACCCACCCCGGCAAAGGCCGGGCCCGGGGCGGCGGGGCAGGGAGAGGAGAGGAGCGGGGGAGGCCTTGCTTGGCCGCCACAGGCAGGGCAGAGACACCTAAATAAACAGCTGGGCAGCTAAACAAATAAATAAGCGCCGGGGCGGCGGCGGCGGGGGGAGAAGGGGGCGAGGAGGGAGCCTGAGGAGGGAGCCTGAGGAGGGAGCCTGAGGAG
>VWZF01005393.1:359085-404877 GCA_013396755.1 Sclerurus mexicanus | reverse complement strand
CTCAAACCACAAGGAACAGCCCCTCATCCCCTCAAACCCCAAGGAACAGCCCTTCATCCCCTCAAACCCCAAGGAACAGCCCCTCATCCCCTCAAACCCCATAGGGGATGGTGACTTTCCTCCAAAAGTCCCCCAAGGAGCAGGCACAGGGGTGACAGTGGGAAGTTCCTGTTCCACTGAAATGCCTTTTCGCTCTCTGAAACTGAAACACGGGCTGAACTGTAAAAGCATCAGAAACCACCTCTGCCCTTTGCTGTTCTCCAGCGTGTTTGCTCTTTGCATCCAGCCCAGCAATGACACAGAACGGGAGGATTTCCCAAATGGCTTTGTTACAACATTGAGCCGGGTAACCTACCCTGGGTCACTCCTGAGCAGAAAATAAGGAGTCTGAAAGAAAACATTGATTTCCAAGGGCAGCTTGTTCCAAGGATTGTTCCTGCCCTGAAACAAAGCCTGTGAAAACACCAGTTGCCAGTCATTCCCGACGTTACTGTTCCCGCACGGAATGATCTGGCCACATCAGAGCTGTGGAAAGGTCACGCCGAAGTTGCTTTCTCGCTGATGTAAGTTCATGCGTAGGTATTTTTATAGCAAACATTCCAAACAAATTTCATATCTGATACGCAGAGCCAGGAATGCTGCTTACAGAGACGGGAGCTCGCAGGCCAAATTTCTCCTCATGTGACCCAAGTGCAAAGACACAACAAATGAAATAAGTCTCATAAACCCTCCCCAGGGTTTTTTTCCTGCCATCATCTGAATTATGTATTATCTTAGATTTGTGACACAATGGTTCAAGCAAAAAACCTCCTAGAAGGGACCTTTTATCTCTCTGGAACGTAGACTATGAGGATGGGGAGGAAGCCTCAGTGATTTTTAAAAATATAAAATAAATTGGTGGGAACGTATTTCACCCACCAGCCACTTTTTACATATTTATCATTTAAAGAGTAAAGGTAAATGCAAAGGTAGCATAAGAGGAGATAAGCTCTCTTGATAAACGTCCTCTTATTTCTATGCTACCTTTACATATCTCAATAAAGACCTTTACATAACTCTTTTGAATATAGTCCCTCACCCAACAGCTTTCAATTTAGATACAATATAAACTCTTTAAAGTCTTTGAGAGAATGAATTCAACAAATATGGCAACGTCAGTCAAAAGCAAGTTGGCAATACCAGAAACAGCTGGAGATGTCTGTTTTATCTGGTGATTAAGTGAAGTATTCCAACCCCTAATGCTAGCATTCCTTGAGCCATGCTCCATTTGTGATGATCACTTTCTAAAAGCATTAACTTGCTGCTGAGGAGATGTGGTTTCATTCCTGACTCCACTGTGGCATTCCTGTGTGGCCTTACATCTAATAATGATCTTTTAATGTTTTGGGTTCTCCTCTGAGTTACAAGGATAACGATGGAGGGTCCCATTTGGCTTGGAACACTCCCACCCTGTTTCCTCCTGTCACAGCAGTGAGGGAACCTGCCAGGGCAGCTCTGGCTGACACTGGTGCAGCCACTGCAGGTAAACCATCATGCAGCTACTCACCTCCATGGGTGAGCAACCAACACCCCTTTCTGTGCGTGTCCAGAAACCCATCTATCTCTTCTCAGCTTTCAAAAACCCTCAACAAACTCACCTTTTCAAGTTGCTCTTCTCTGAAGTGCATCACTCCCTCAATTTCTTAGCCAATTCCCTTTAGGCCTGTTTCAGCTCCCTTTTTGAGTATGGATAACCAGGATTTTATTCTATTTTCAGCTGAGGCCCCACCACCACTTTGCAAAATTATTCCATTTTTATCTGTTATGTTGTGACAGGACCTCTATTTGTAGCATGAACAAACCTT
Organism: Sclerurus mexicanus; assembly: GCA_013396755.1. Lineage (NCBI taxonomy): Eukaryota > Metazoa > Chordata > Aves > Passeriformes > Furnariidae > Sclerurus > Sclerurus mexicanus. The sequence continues at coordinate 403,033 of VWZF01005393.1, read as the reverse complement.
GCTCTCAGGCAGCAGAGATTACTACGCAGTATGGGGGTTTTAATGACAACTGGTTCACTTGCTAAATCATGAAAAACATCAATGTTTAAAATTATAATTACAAATAAGATCCTGCCACCAGCTTAAAGTCACAAGCAGCTGACTTGGTACAAATGAGGAAGCAGAAACCTCTAGTGAGGAGTTCCTTCCTCTAGAGAAAGGAAAGGAATTGATGGTTCATAATAATGGTTAACATTTCATATTAAAAAAAAAAAAGGCTCATTCCAAAATGCTTTAAAAGTATGCATTACCTTAAAGCTGCTTTTCCCAGTTTCTGAGACTTACCTTGCATTTTTGTAGGACATTTTAAAAAATCCCAACTAAAGTGACATCTCTCCTATCCCAGAGATACAAATAATGTCTACCAACCAATAGAATTCTGTTTGAAAAGTACTTTAAAATAATTTACTTGATCCATTGTATGCACCGTGGTTTGCACCAAATTTAATAACAAGGATATTCTAGAGTGGAAAGCCAGGCTGGAGGCTCCCGATGGCAGTGTCTTTGTTCAGATTAAATTAAGCATGTTCTCAAAGGCACTGAAGCAGAAACCCAGAGATAAGGCTGCGTGTGCTAACCGTGGATTAGATCTGGCAGTAACTTTCTAATGAAGCCTTGTTGGGGAGCACAAGATTATAGATGTTGTTACTATTTAAATGCCATGTCAAAGGTAAATCAAATTAGGATACGCTGAGTTTAGACTTGAATTAGATGAATTGAGCTCCTCTTGTGATGGAGAAGTGCTATACATGCAAATCAAACTGGCCACACGTCCTTTGGATTGCTGGGATTTATCTAATTATTCGCTAATCACAAAATAATTCCTGAGCACTTTGCAAATATCTCTAAGTGTCTTTGCAGCACTGTCAGGTATCTGTGGCAAAGCTGGTATTTCCTGCTGACAGGAGCTGTGGGTCAGTGGGAGGGGGCTGCAGGCCACAGGACCACCAGGAACAGGGGAAAGGCCAGCTGAGGCTGGAGCAGGCACCTGCCAAGGACAAGGAGCTTGGAGTCACAGCCAAAGGGCCTGAGCTCAAAAGAGATGAGTGGAACTGCTGCAGGGACTCAGAAACAGCTCTGACAAGAGCAGTGTAAGGCTCTGGGATTTCCTGGTTCAAATCTACTAAAGACAGAAGCCAAAAAGGCAACTTTGAGGCCCTGCTCTGTTGTTGGTCTCTAAATCTGTGCCTCTCCTTCCTCATTATCTATCTCCCACCACAGGACATTATTAATTTTTTGAGGACTGTGCTTGGAACTGGACAAACATGTGACAGTTGTTACCCTTTCATGCGTCACAGACAGCCCTGACAGAAGTGCAGCAGAGCACATCCCAAGTGTTTGAGAAGGGCAGAAGGTGGGAGAGACATCAAGGTGCAATAAGAGCATTCAGTCGCTGCAGGCCTGCAGTGTTCACAGCTAATGGCTTCAAATCTCTAATTACAATGAACTGATGAATGAGAAAAATAGCCCAAATCATTATCTGCCAATCTGATTCTGATGTTTTCAGAGGGAGAGGGGAAACACAAAAGAACAACAAACAATGGAACTACATTTGCAAACTGAAACTTCTATCACATTCCACATTTTCTAGGAAACAAGTGGTTTAGAGTGTAGCAGAGGATGACATTTGTTACAGATTTATATGAACTAGAGAGGAAAAAAAAATATAGGGAACAGATTCTTACCAGGACCCTCCTATTGTCACGTAAGCTGTACTCCCACACTATTGCCAACATGGACTTTGTAGTGGAATATTGCAGGGGAAAATTAAAAATTTAATTTAATTTTTTTTATTCAATTACATTGAATTTTTAAAAAATTGAAAGAAGAGAACAAAGGTAATAATTCCAGAATACAGTGTTAATAAGCTCATTATAACTAGCACCAGATCAGAAAATTAAGTCTTAACATCTTCTTTCTCAGGAAGCCCCACCCTATTTTTAATAAAATTTGTGTTTAGTTTTTAGCCACAAATACTCAAACAATATTTCCGCAAACCCAGCAATCATCCCCCTGGTTGAAGGGATGTGTTTTAAGGGATGTGTTGAAGGCAGTGCTCACCAGGGCTGCAGTGAGTATAGCCCAGGGGACTCTGGGAATGAGATGATTAGGATTTTTTTCCCCTCATTTTCAGTAAGATGACACTTCTCTTTTCACACCTGCCCTAGGAACTTCTCACAACTCAAGCAGTTGCTCATCCCCACCCACCCTGACACAGCTGCCTCTGCCCCACCAGCCAGGCCCTCACCTAGCATCATTCCCTGCTGCTTCCTGGCAGCAGCAATCTCATCCTCGCCTTTTTCCTGATGAGTTACAGGCAGGGCAGGGAGGCAGGAGAGAACAGCCTGTCCCTCTGGCCCACAGGGCTGAGCTGCAGTGACAGCAGAGCGTGGGGGTGACAGGCAGGAGTGACAGCCCTGCTCCGCACACCCACGCTGCCAAACACCAGACCTGTAGAGCAGGTTGTAGCAGATACGGGAAGGGGCTTTGCACAGCAGTGCCAGGAAAAGACAAGGGAAGCGGGAGCATCCCACAGGCCTCATCTGAGCTGTGGGTACCTCGGTTTAGTTCTGCCACCCCTTTATAAAAGAATTAATTACTATTTCTGCTGAGCCGCTTCCCCCTGCTTGTTTTTGCTCAGTGAGCCCGTGGCAGGTTTGAAGCCACTCAGAACTGCTGCTCACATTACTACTCGATCCATAATTTCAGCTCATGTTATTAATAGAGGTATCTACACAACCAAGGAAAGGGAGGTACGTCACACGCGTCCGGGGCTATTTTAAGGTTTGTGGGTAAGTGATCCCCCACTTTTCCTGCAGTTGCCTTTGAAAGGCACAGAAGAAAACACCATAAGGCACCCTCCACTCTTGATGTTCTCTTGAGCAGAGCTTCCCTGTGCGTGGAAGGGTGGCACAATCACACTTGAGGCCCACAAAGAACAGTAAAGAACCCTTTTTTATTTTTCCTGCCAGACTTTGCTGACATTCCTCCAAGCCAGAAGTAACCAGGTGTCACAGCCAGTGACAGTCACAAGGTAAGTGATATTAGATACTTTTATAAACATCACGTCCTTCATGATTTTCTATCAACCTGTTTGATTATGCCATATACAGGGAAAGTGTGACAGAATTAATGAGCCTGCTGGGGTACACATTAAGGGAACAGATGAGCTTTGGCAAGGCTGTTGTTAGCATTGAAAAACTGTGACAAAAAGGAGGCAGACTGCAATCCAGACGTGTGTCATTCACAAAGTGAGACATGCTATGATTTATCAACCTAACAACAATTCATGGGAACATAGATCTCCCATTTCAAAGTGTTGTCTCTGTGTAGATTAAGAGTAGTATCTGTCATCAGGAAACAATGGGAAAAGAAATATTTTTGATAAAAGCAATTCTGTGCTCTCTTGAAGACAGAGCTCACTGTGTCTTTGGAATGGAAGTAAAGGATTTCTCTGCCGTTCCGTCCTTGGCACCCAAAAAAAAAGGTGTTATGACAAGAGGAAGTGCAAACAATTAATAACAGAAGATCAAACAAGAGGAGTGGCTTTGCAAGAAGTGACTAACGTTAACTGTGTGCCAGAGAAGTCCAGACTGCACTGTGGAAAGGAGCTTGCTTGGCCTCCAGAGCGCGGTGCACAGCGGGCACGGACTCATCACCACGGCACCACAGGGCAGCTCTCCCTTTCAAAGAAAGGCCTTCTTTCTTCTCAGCTCACCAGCTGCTGCACACGGGGTCCCCAGCATCGCAGCACTTTGGTTGTTGTGCACACAGAAAGCAACACCAAAGCATCAAGCATGGAACAGCCTCAGGAATGTTTTGCCAGCAGCTGATACAGTGGGAAGTGCATCTCAAAACAGCAGGGCAGCAGAGTAAAACAAAAGCCACGGAGCCAGGACTGTCGTGTCATTTGGCACATCCTTGCACTTGCCTTAGTTATGCTTTGGATCTTGGAAGGGAAGGCCAAAGCTTCTCATTTGCTAATTAAGGTTTTGCCCGATTCAAACCCTGAACAAAGGACATCCCCAAACACAGAAACCCGCCAGCCTTCCTGACCCAGCCAACAGGCTGATGTCTCAGCTCAGTGCTCTCACAACACAGAGAGTCAAAGAGCTCTGGACAGTGACAGATACAAACATGTGCACACACACATTGTTGTGCTGGCACACACCCCCCACCCTGATCGGGATCCAAAGGTTCCACCTCCCTGTTTTTATTAGGGCCACTGCAGACACCCTACTGACAGGGGCAAAACAGAAAGACCTTAAAACAACAGAGCTCTATTTTATGGTGTCAAATGGCTAGTGATAGTCATTAAGGATTTAAAAGGCCTTTAGCAGGGGGCATTATCTAAGATACCATCATGTTTGTAATCAGTCAGTGAAGAATTGCCTGATCAAGCCAAGAAGGCAACAAAAATAGCCCGACAACTCTCCATCTGCTCCAGCCACCACATCCCACCTCACTCCCTGCATACAGCAGTAAGGCACAACAGGACACAGATGAGCAGGTTGTTTTGCTGTCATTTCAGCTGAACAGGCAGTGGCTGTTGATGTGTTGATGTGTCCCAAACAAAACATGCATCGCTGCTGGACAAGTTGCTCCAACATTTTTGTTTGCCACTTTTGTGGATTCATCGTGCCCATGCAGCTAGTGAAAGCATTAGGGGTTAATCAAAATTTTGCCTACTACATTAAGTATTTGCAGGTATATTTACTTTATAAAATATACTCTTAAATTATCCATAAAATCCTTTGGGTAGAAGTCCAGCTACTCCTCAAAGAGCTTTTGGCCTAGCAGCTGGTTTCAGCTGCTGTCATAAAAATTAGGCCTAGAATATGGAGGAGACTCTTGAACAGATTCTAAGCAATAGAAGACAAGTTCAGAGTAGATGGATGTTGCCAAATTGTCACAGTTTGAAAAAGAAAATTGTGACATTCAGAGAAGGAGCAATTTGAAGTTCTTATAAAGCACTTGGACACCACGATGATGGGCAAGAGTTTCTCCACTCGTTTTGCTTTCTCTTATCACTTCCCAGCTGTTTCTTCCACCTTCAGGTAGTTGCAATTTATCCTTCTATTTTTACCCACACAGTTTGCTAACAGCCTTGGAGTTGAGATTCTGCTGGGTTTAGTGATGAGGTGCCAGCTGTGCATCCCTGCAAGCTGGTGCATGGACGACCTTGAAATGTTCTGGGTGGCCAATCAGGAAATTCCTCCAAACACTATTTCCTAGCTCCCAGAGAGCACCTCTCCTTTTTTAGCATTAGATATATATCACTTCATAGCATCCAGAGCATTGTGCAGATGTTAGCCAGCTAATGCCAACCAAAACCCCTCCCCTCCCAGCCTGTACCCTGGTATTGTCTAAGTGACAGCTCCTGCATCCCCCTGAAGCCAGCCCAGGGACTTCTTTTTGCTTCCTTCTCTGCAGGAATATTAAAACAGAATGAGAACGAAGATAGCTGTTAATTTTATGTCTCAGCGAGAGAACGGAAGGTCTTCAGATCACACTTTCTCCTCAGTCTTTTAATTGCAAAATTGTACTTCAAGGTCTGACACAAGTTTCTCACCTCCTTATTTTCAAGCTACTAGCAAACAAAACCAGACAAAATGCTTGTTTTTCCCTACTCTGCAGAGCCTGCACAATGCTTTAATTTCAAACAGGTGAAATAATGCCAATTACCGGCATATTCTAACAAAACTTGTGATTTTAGAGAGAGCTATGTCAAACGAAACCAAATTATAGGTGAGATTATGCCAATTTTTTCATCATTATCACTAATTCTCTTTGTGGTTTTTGTCCCTCCCAACATGTGTGTTCCCAGGTTCTTGGAGCCCCTGCCTAGCACTGCTCAGCTGCTCCATAATTATTCTTTACACCAGATAAGGCAACAAGACAGTCACAGCACACTCTTCTCACATTTTCTTTGACTATTAGGTACCATAACAGAAATAGAAATTTGAGATTTTGAGGCAAGAGACATGGGAAATCTGGGTGGAAAGAGATGACGAAGAATTTTTTCTAAAAAACAAAACCATAAAGGGGTGAAAAAAAGATTCTTGAGAGGATATAAAGCCTTTTTTTTTCTGCATAAGCACTAATCGAGACCATAGGATACTCCCACTTCTAGATAGGATGTTTAGTAACCTTGTTCTAATTTCCAGTTAAGTTTTAATTAAAATAATGGGACTATTCCTTAAATAAGTTAGAATGTGACTTCCTGTGATCCTCTTCCAGGTCCCACACATTCTGCCTTTGCCATCAGACTTACCTGAACTCCACAGTGCTTTGTCCAGTGGTGTCCCACGACCCTTCCCTGGCATCCCAAGTCTCTGCAGCCACCCACAGCCTCCTTCCCTCGGATCAGGCTCCACCTTCCAAGATGGAAACACATGCCCTGCCTCTGGATAACACCCAGCACAAGGGGATCTGAGCATCTAGAGCCCCAGCTGGGAATTGCACAAACAATAAATCATCAAAACCCATTTTTTCCTGCAGATTAACATTACATAAGTTACGCCGGCCAGAAACTATAAACAGCATAAAATGCACTTCTTTGCATTCCAGCGTGTTGGGGGAGCTCATAAAAGCACTTAATACATTATTTAAGCCATTTAAGCAAGATAGCACAACTGCTGTAATTAGCAACAGTTCTCCAAATCCCCACATGCCAGACAAAGGATCACGTTCAGCATTTCCAGGCTGGTAGGAGGGAATCAGAACATCACAGAAATTAAATGGCATGCACTGCTTTTTTTCCCCCCTGCCAATCTCAGCAGAGCCCACGTTTCATTACAGCCTCCCCCCTGCACCATCATGCAAGAGACTGAAACCATCATGTAAAGAAGACTGGCCTTTTTTGGGCTTATTATTTTAAGCATAACAGGGTGTTGAAGGCTTTAAGAAAGAAAAATGAAGCCACTTCTTCTGACAGCGACATTCTACAGGCTGGAGGGGAATTTCCTTGCTTTTTTCTTTTAATAAAACCAAAAGAAAGAAAGAAAAACCCTGACTTCCTCGTGGAAAATCCATGAGCTGAAGTCAGTGTCAAGTGAAAATTTAAAAGCACTCCAATGCCTCCTACACACAGGGTCAGGCCTGGGGCAGTGGGGTGGGAGGCACAGGTCCAGAGCAGGAGAAGGGGCAGCAGTGACAACAGGGATGGGACTTGACACTTCCAGGAGCCTGGACTCGATCAGCCTGAGCAAGCCCAGGACACAGCACGTGCCCAGAAGCCTCATCCCAGCCTGGTGGCACCGACTGCCCACGGGATCATCGCCAGTCTGACACTCCTGTGGCAGGAACAAATCACTGGGGGCAGGTATCAAAATCTTCTAAAGGAATAGGGAAACGAGGGACAGATTTGAGAGCCTCTGCTGTAAAGGGAGGCTTGGAAATTGAGGGTGCCATGACTCAGAGAGGGGAGAGACCTGATGCAGGCAGTCTCCTGGCTCTGAACTCCAAGTTTTTCCCCAGAGAATCATTCAGAGAAAAGCTTCAAGATCGAGAACAAAAAACAGGACAGGACAGCCCCTTCTGGTGGCCTGACATTTGATTTCTCTGTATTGCAGAGAGAGGAAAATCCCTTTCTGTTCTTCTACAGCTTTTATTATTTTTGCGTTATCTCTCCCTCCTTTCTTTTTGTTGCTCCCTCTGTGGGCTCCAGTTTGACTTACACATTCAAGGCCTCCGTGCACATCTCCCTAATCCCATGCCATCCCCTGCCCCGTTCCCCAGGCAGGGCTGGCTGGGCAAATGTGAGCCAGTCTCATGATTTTCCAGGCATCCCTGACTCATGGCTAAGACGGTGGGTAAATCTGTTAGAGAGGGGAAGCGAGCAAGGCAGAAATCACCTAGGGAGTTCATACTATGTGATCCAAAAAGTTAATAAGTCAAATTATTTTCGATATGAAGAGATACCCAAGTTGTTACACATTTGGTCTTACAAGTGGCACCGAAGGGACGGGCTTATTAACATCTCATTAATAGTGCCTATTTCGATTTGCATAAGAACTCATGAAGTACAATAAGAAGAAGAGCCTTTAACTATCTTGTTTCTCACAGGGTGCAAGTTGCAAAATATGGAGGAAGCTGATAATGTTCTTTCAGTTCCTGAGGACTTCAAGCAGCTTTACAAAATTTTACGTTAGGAAACACCATCAATAAGCTCATGAAGAGCTGGCTGAGAAGCCAAGGACAAACATCCACAAACCTGTTGAAGCATAAAATAATGTAGGAACACCTGAAGATACATCTTTTGAGGAGTTGTCCAGCAGCTGAGGTGAGTCACTGGTAGCTTTGGGCACTGTGGAAGATTTGGCTGTCTGTGCCTTCCAGTATGGGAATACTTGGGATGCACCCGATTAGATTTTGCAAGAACTGGCTAAAAGAGAGGCAGGTGTATTTATGGTTAGTACACACCACTGGTCACCAATCATGTCAGTTTGTACCACATTAATTGTAACAAGTGGTTAAATGAGCAAGGCCCAACACTTACCCAAAAGCAACTCCTGTGGCATGTTAAGATGCCTCTAGTAATACCACATAGAAACAATAACTGGCCCAAATTCTCTCTCAGATCTCTTCCCCTGATAAAAATTATTAACTTGAGCTGTATTTGTTGGTATCCAGCTGCAGGGAGAAGATGGGTCTTTGGTTGGGTATGAAAGTTTTCATCACCCTTAAGCACCAGGAAAGGAATTTCCAGGTGGAATTAGCAAAGCCTCCACCCCTACAGTCCAAGCAGCTGCTGAGTATCATTAATCACTCCATCAAATGGGGCATTCACCACCCTCCTGGTAAGAACAGGTTACTGGAAAACGTTCCTCATTACAATTCCTATTTGGCATTACATTGCAATACATCTGGCAGCGATGTTTGGGTTTTATGTTTAACTAAACCACATGTACAGGCAGTTGGTTTAAGTATAATGTAAAATACCTGTATATTTATCTGCCTTTATCAACTCTCCTTCCTGTGAACTATCAGTAAATAAATACCACATCAGGTGCCTGCATATATCATATGCAACCAGATCCAGCACATCACATGTGGTAATCACACTAAATCTGCCCAGACCAGCAAATTACAAACAGCAGCAGACACAGAGCATCTTCCCAACTGCTTCCTTTCTGGCTCTGTGCCTACTCTGCACTGCAAGAGCTGCTGCACTACAGGAGTTGGGTAATGTTTGCACTTGCACAGCTCCTGGAAGATGAAGACACTCAAATACAGAAATTAATATTCACAGGAGAGCTGTCAGGGGAAAGGGAAGAGTTTTCCCTAAGGTGCACTGTTACAGTATGGTGTGTTTGACTGGCACTTGGGCTCCTTTCCTTCACAGGGAGAAATAGGAGATGCATAATCTGTTTGTACTCTGACTTTCCCCCATCCAATTAGAACACTCTTTCAAAGGATTCCTGACATAAGCAGGCAATAGAATCCCACAGGTTTACATAGATGTGGTCTGTGTTACGCCACTTTCCAACGTGAGAGGCTTCAAAGCAGAAAGCCACGTTGTGTTCCAGAGGAGAGGGGAAGCGGTACAGCCACAGGCTTGTGAGGGCTCAAACACACAGCTCACGTCTCATCTCGCAGGAGTGAGCCAGGCTGATGGACAACTTCTAAATACAGTGAGCTCCTCAGATGAAGCCTGGCCAGAGAAGTCCATCTGTGCCTCCTACTTGTATATTCCTGGCTTTGGCTGAGCTCCGAGTGCCGCTTACACTGAAAGGTAGAACAAAGACTTGGGTTTTCAAGGGGAACTCAAGGCCTTCTCAATCCTCTGAAAAGCAAAGTGTACACATGATAAGCCAAGACAGCCATTCCATACTGCGGTCACATGCTATATGGAAGCTGCAATCTCCCAAGGACACAGATATGGCCATGCAAATATGGGTTATGCCTATGCTAACAACCAGCTCATGTCCCTAGGGCTCCTAAATGGCTTTTAATCTGGCTGCTAATGCCAGGGAAAGCTTGTGCTGAGGAAGCTTCATTTCTCTTGTGCTCCCATTAGCCAGGAACCTGCTACCCCTTCCATACCCTGACTCGAGAGGTGAGGACATAAGCCAGCAACTTTTTGGCTTAGATCCTTTTGGAGGTGAAAAGGAAAGAAGCTGCCTGCCTCAGAGGGGACAGATGTCACAACTGCAGGCAGCAGGCACAGCAAGAGGGCGGTTGGTAACAGGCATTGAGAAACCAGCTGCATTGTCAACATCCCCTTCAGCCAAACCACCTCTAAGAGTCCTCACACCAGGCAGGCCGAGGCAGCACACTACACTCACCTGTGCTCTCACCACTGCTTTGTTCTGCAGAGCTTACCTTGTGTAAAGTAGCACATAACACACTGTAAAACCCCAGCGTGGGTCAGACAAGCTGTAACGGACCTCGGATGGTCCAAGCAAGCCCAGCTGCAAAGTGTTAGCAGGGAATTGTCTTTGCTTCTGCTCAGCACCAGTCTGTGAAAGGCTCCTGCATTCAGAGCTGACAGCAACATTTCAGACATGGGGGAGGAAGAAAGCAGACACAAGAGGGAAAAGGCTGCAGACATCTTAAGGGGAGGCTTGTCTTAATGGTTGTTTGTCATTACTGAATTCAATCATGGGTAAAGGCCAAGCTTCCCTAAGACAGGCTGAAAACAAGGTCCTGTCTCTGTCTCAAGACTCATCAATAGGTGCCTTCCTAAGGTTACTACCTGCACCGGGCACCACCAGCTGCTCAGAGGAACTCCTGGCCAAAATCATCCAAACTTCAGCCAAGAGCAGCGCTGGGCTCGGGGAGACCTCAGAGAGAGGGGCCTTTGTACAGCCCTTCCAGGACTCTGGGTGCCAGAAGCAACCTGGCACAGGAGCCCAGTGGAGTCACAGCTGCAGCAATTACACTAATTGTCCAAGGGACACAACAATTGCACTTGTCTGACTGGTCAGGCCATGACCGAGCCCAACGCGTTTTCCTTTGTGAAAGCATTCCCCTGGAAGTAAATTTCCAAAACAAAGTCCCTTTAAGTCCAAGCCTGTCCAGACTTCTTCCTGGCAAGGGCAGTTTATTCATTCCAAAAAAGAGAGCTTTAAAAGAGACATCACCCAGGAGAGAGAGATCTCACTGCTGTTGGCTTTCACCATCATCTGCAAAGAAGGTAACCCTGAATTCCCATTACACTGTGATGGGAATTGAGGTCTCAACTCCAACCAGCTCCCTGAAGATACACAGGGTGTAGCCCAAGGTCCCTGTTCCCCATCAAATGGGACTGTCTCTGTTATGAAGCTCATCCCCAGCTCAGGGCCAGCCCTTCCCCACAGCATGGCTCAGCAGGGCCAGTGGGAGAGCTGAGAAAGACCCATCTTGGACTTTCTAGTGCCCAAACTAAAGAGGGAAACTGTGATTGCTCACACCAGGAGCTGCACCCACACTCCTGTCAGCCAACACGGCACAGCCACCTGTGTGATCAGAGCTGCACTTTGCACCTGCAGAGGCCAAAAGAGGCCTGGCTGGTGCACAGCTACAGGTGCTGGGCTCACTGCAGCTGCTGACCAAGAGCCCCAGAGATGCCACCAAGCTCCCACAGGTGCAAACAAAGCAAAGCAAAGCAAGAGACACTTTGCCCCCACTGCCCACCACCAGCGAAGGGAACATCCAGGGGGTTCTGCCTGTTCCTCAGGACCACAGATCAATGGCAAAACTGATGGGGAGGGGTGACTTCCCCAGCGGGCCCCAGTGCCATGGGACTGGAGAGCCCCAGCAGTTGTTTGCAGAACTTGGAACTGGTGCCACCAGCACATTTTTGTCTGAATAATTCCATAGTAGTTGTCCCTTACTACGCGGAGCAAGTGAGACCCCCAGGAATGGGAGAGGGGGTCTGTGTCCCACGGAGGAGATGGGCTTTATGGATGAAGTGGGCAGAGCCAGGGCAAGGGACAGCAGTGGGGATGGCACAGCCAGGCAGGGGGATTGGCACGTGGTGAGAGCAAAGAAGAGTCCAACTTCAATTTTGCCTCTGAAAAAACAAGATTTAAATCAAATTTGCAGGGAAATAATCTTCCAAGGGAGCAGAGCATGTCAGGGAGGGAAGGACTTCTCTTCCTACACACTTCAGCATGTTTTCAATGGCAACACGAGCTTGTGTTGAAGTCAGTTATGTAAGTGTTGGTTTCCAAAGGATGAGTGGAGGACTTCGCTACCCAAACACTGACACAGGGAAAGCAGCCCTTGCTAAGAGAAAATATCCCCCCCTCCCCAGCCCAGGGAGCTGCAGGCTCAGTGACTGAGGATTTGGGTTTGTTTTCAGCCTGGCTTTGCAGCAGGTCAGGCACAGCCCCTTTGCCATCAATAAAAGCTGCAGACAGAGCACAGTGGTGTTCCAGTGACCCACGTAACCACTTATTTCCACTTCACAAGGGCCTGCCAGCCCGTGTTTGATTGATGCCATTAGGAACTGGTGGCCATTGTTTACCTTGTAATTTATTAAAGGCAGGATTTCCAAAAGGCACCTAAAGTAGGCACCTAACTCTTATGGACTTTTAATGATAATTGAATACCTACTTCATTAAGCAGCTCTGAAAACCCAATCTGAAACGATCTGGCAGGAACAGAAATGCCTCAGCCTTCGGACAGGGTTTGTCATTGGTGGTTTTTTAACGAGAGGATGAAAGACTTGCATGAATCAGGAGACTAATCCACAGCTTTGGCAATTGGTAGATCACAGAGAAGGACCTGGGCAGCCCAGGGAAGGAGGCAGCCAATGTATTGGGCAGTGAGAGGGCTCCACAAGCAAGACCCCGATCATCTGCACAGACAGCCTCCATCAGAACACCTTTAAACCTGGGAGGTACTGAACAGAATTTAGCAGTAGACGAAGTCAGTGGCATCTCAGGTGAGAGATGCAGAGAGAGAGGGAACAAACAGAACCCAGGAGTTTGGCAGAGGCAGCCAAAAAGCAGGACAAGACGCTTCAGTCTGTAGCTTTCTTCCACGTCTGAAAGTTTTTACCTCATTGTTTTCCAGTCATCTGGACATCACACTTAATTTAAAAAAAAACAAACCACAAAGCCACAACAACCCCCAAAACAATAACAAACTAATGCCATCGCACATACTCCGATCAGTTTTTTGAAACAAGTGCTGCTGTGCTGTCATTTCCCATGACACCATGAGCTCTCTGGCTGCAGTGGTTTGGTCCCTCTGCGTCACTCCATCTCACACCATCCTCCCCACTGTGGGGTATGGCCTTCTCATTCCTGGGACATCATGGCACGACCACACACCGCCCCAGCCACAGCCCAGGGCACACAACACATAAAAAGAGAGGGACAAAAGCAGGTTTGCTCCTGTGTCACGTGCAAAGGTTTGCAAAACATCCCAGGTTTGGCCACAGGAAGAAGCAGTGTGAGAAAAGCACCAAAGCAGTTCCCTCCCTGCAGAACAGCAGCTGTTTTGTAGCCTGAAATTGATACCTTGATACCTTTTTCTTTCCTTGACAGTGCAAAAAGCTTTTGAGACCCTTTAAGGAGCCACTTAAGAAACTGCATTTGCTCCACCACCTCTCCATGGAGGAAAAACCAAAGTAGATGATGAAAAGTTTGACCAGAACCTGGGGACACATGGACCTGTCTCTGCAGCAGCACTGCAGAGCTTCACATCTGAGCCCTGGCACAGGTAATGGTCTCCCCTGCCCAGGTCTCTGTCCCCTCTTACCCAGCACTGGTGACACACCAGTGACACTCCCAGCAGGACGAGCTCCTGGCCCTGCATCTCCAGGCTCTGGAAATGAGGTCGGGTATCACCAGCAGACTGGTATAGCCTGATCTGACTGCCAGACACTCACAGGGCATGCAGCTCACTTCTGCAGAGACCGTGTGGTACCTGGTCCTGCCCAGCACAAGGCCAGTTTGAACGTGCTGCCCATCAGCAACACCCCTTTGCAAGTAAAGGGTCCCCCTTTCCATGCTTGGGGAAGGCCAGTTTTTACATTTATAAGCTTGGAAAGCTGGAGGGAAGAAGAAAAAAGCTGTGCAAAGGGTATGTCCGTGGTTACACTCCCAAACCAGACCTAGGGAACAGAATGAGGAAGAGCATGAAGTTTGTATTCCTGTGCACAGTCCACATCTTCCTTTTCCCAAGGATGCTGTAGCAGTTTGTCCCCCTCTTCTCAGGGTGGATGCAAAGCAGCTGCAGAATCTGGAAAAGCACATCAAAAACAACCAAAGGAGTGTCTGGTAAGAAAACAGTAAGGTTAATACCCAAAAGTTGTTCCTGCTGTCCTGACTTTAAGGGGGTGACTACACCCAGCTGCTTCCATGGGTTGATCCATGTCAAAGGAGACACCTGTTACTGAGAAATCTGCTTGCCAAAAGTACTTTCCCTGGTGCTCTGGGCAGCTGAGCTGCTGTTCCCAGCACTGTGGTTACAGTGTGGGGAGCTGTTTGCTCACCCCGTGCTTCCAGTCATGCTTTACAGATCAAATCTGATCCAGGGCTTTATCTGAATCTATAGGAATTCAACTTTGAAACCAGTGACTGGTTCAGGTAAGGCCTGTGTTTGCCAACAGTGATTTCTGTGCCTGAGCATCATCTATAGAAGGGAAGGAAACTGCAAAGTTCCCTGGGAACATGAATTCCAAAGGGTTAACACATTCAAGCACACTCATAGCCAACCATAAACATATCTCCTGAGCAAAGGCTGGGTACACCAGGAAGTTCAAAGGTCCACAAGAAACACACACTAAAAGGAGTTTATTAAAAGATAATTAGAATCAGATCTACCAAAAAAGAAAAAAAAGTCAACTAAGAAACTGTTTTGAGTGAATTAGAAAACAGGGACAACCTTACTGGGTTACTGGGACACCGCCTGCTTCACATTAAAGGGAGCCATGGTCATTTGAGAGCTGGCAGTGGTAAGGCCACAAATCAGCGTGGCCACAGGTGAACAGCTCTCTCCTCCAGTCAGAGGCAGGGGGAAACCAGCCACGGGTTTTGCTCTCAGTTTACGGGGAAACAAAACCGTTTATTTACTTTTAAGGCTGCAAACAGATATTCCACCAAGGAGGAAATCAAATCTACTGCACAGGGAAAAACGCAAACACAAATTCCTGTGGGTAGCGCGAGACACTCGAGATCAGTGGAGAGGTATTAAAAAAGCAGCCGGGGGGGCAGGTGGTGACAGGTATTCCTGCTCCCTCACACCCGGGGGATGAGCTGCATTTCCAGAGCCCTGGGACACGGAGCTAAGGACAAGCCCTGCTCCTCCCCACTGCCCCCTCGAAACCAGGATTAAAAAGCAAACAACCCCACCAAACACCTTCCCATCCTTCTGCTCTCCAAAACCACCCAGGACCGAAGCACACGACCCCACATCTTCAGCCCCAAGGACGGGAAAAAGAAAAAGAAGGCAAAGCCCAGGCGGTGGGTGAGGATTAGTCACGGGTGCAGAGGGATGCTGAGCCGCGGCTCCGGCTGCGCTGGGGACGAGCTGCCTCCAGAAAGGCCGCCAGGAACAGTGACAAACCCCGCCGTTATGTAACGCTGACAAATGCCTTTTGTTACGCAAGACAAGTGGGAGAAGCAGCAGCATCTTCGCCCTTCGTGGGAAGGGAAGGGGAGAGCTCCCTGCCGGAGCACAAACCACAGGCTGCGGGTCCCGGGGGCAGCGGCGCGCTGGGCTCAACAGGAGCGGAGCCTTGGGAAACGCCTCGCTGCTGGGATGAGCCAGCGTGGAAGCACAGGATCGGCACTGAATGAGTGACTGAGCCTGTCAGCGCCGTAACGTGGTGATTCCGCAGCTGAAACTAGCGATCTGCCTCCCCTTGGCTCGGTATTTCGGCTTTTAGGCCTGTTTTAAATTAAAAATTTAAATTAGTAGCAATATCATTTAATTAATAAAAATAATAAAACGAAAAGCGCCACACATCTGAATCTAAACATTGGTCCCAACTCCTCGTTTTTAGACTTGGTGAAAATCCCAGAGCCACTTGTCGGCTCGGAGCTGGCACGGAGCATCCTTTCCCTGCAGCAATCAGCCCCACGTCTTGGTCTGGGCAAGAAATAAGGCTCTGGCTTCTCCGAGACTCTGCAAGCGTTTGTTAAAAAAAAAAAAAAAGAGAAAAAAAGCCAAACAACGTGACCACTGACGAAAGAGATGTTATTTTCCCCTGGGATCCCCACGGGATGCGCAGCCAGGGGTTCCCATCCAGCTGCGCGGAGCTTCCCAGCACTCACCCAGCGCTGGGATCCATCGCCGCCCTCCCAGTGCTCCCAGTGCCACACGGCGACAGTGACATCCAGCGGCGGCGACACTCGGCCACAGCAACCCGCTCCCAGCGCGGCCACTGCCCCGAGAACGCCTGGAAAACGCCTGGAAAACGCCGGTCCCCTCGGTGTGCCGGGAGGGCTCGGCTGTAAAACACAGCTCTGGGGGCTCGGGGTGTCAGCGCAGGGACAGCACGGCCCCGAGCACACAGCGCGGCTCGCAGGACCCGGCCCGGGGTCTGCAGCGCAAGGCAGAACCTCCCTGGGCAGGGCTGCATCGCTCATCCCAGCTCATTGCTGCTGCCAGCCTGCTGAGCAGGAGTTACTGCCCAAGCGTGAGTCAACCTGCCGTGCTCGCTCACAGAAACAGCTCTGAAAGTGGGGTTTGGTTCTTTTCTTAAAAAAATACAATTATGATATCCTTTAGAAAACCCCTGTTCAGTTCCAGAAATCAAAGCAGCTTTAAAATCAGTTGTAGCTCCTCAGAGACCTGCAGGAACAGCTGGGTCACAGAGTCACCACCAACACACCTGCAAAGGAATGGCAGGTGAAGGACTGGCACGGTCACATTGTCCCCAGGCAGGATGAGCCTTTCCCTGTTCATGCAGAGCCTTCTACACTTGGCATTTCTGCAGGAGGAGGAGCAGGTGAAGACATGATCAGTGGTGGGGCTGGAGGAGCTGGGCAGGTCGAGCTGCTGTCTCAGACACGGGAGAACAGCAGCAGGAGAAGCTGCCACAGCACAAGGAGGGAGTGAGGACTAAGAGAGCCCTGTGCTGGCCCACATCAGTGTTAATTAGGGTGTCTCTGCACAGCAAGGTGGATGCTCAAAGCATAGTTGTGGTTTGCCTTTGGGCCACCCCAGCCAGGCCACAGCTCATGTTCCACAGCAAAAATGCAGCCCGACCTGCAGCAGGTGTGTTTGGCACCCAGTCCCTGGGAACCTGGTTACTGCAGCAAACCTCAAAGGGGGAATGGGACAGGGAGGTTGGAGGCCACTGCTGATGGGCTCAGGTGCCACAGGCTGCCCAGGGAAGGAGGATTTGTCCCACCGAAGCCTATTTTCAAGCTTCTAAAATACAATCACGTGTCCCGTGGGAGGTCTCATGCACTCAGAACCATCTTGCTTTTCATCTGCTTTCTCCCCAGTCTCTACCTCTAAAAAAGCCCAATCTGGGCTGTAACAGCTCTGAGGGAGCCCTTCAAACCCAAACTGGCAAACGAAAAGTCAAACCCCCAGAGCCGCCAGACAGTGCGATGTGGGAGGCTGAGCGGGAGCCCCACCGTGCCGTGCTGGCTGTGGCCCCAGGGATCCTCCTCCACGCGGCTGCTTCCCTGTGGGAGTGGGGAAAACAGCACCCAGCCAGTTCCTACACAGACACAGAACATGTGAGACACAAAGAGCTGGTGCAATTGCAGAGGAACAAACAGCACAAGGGGTTGGGATTGCTCCCTGCCCCAGAGGGAGCTGCCCAGTGTATTCCTGGGACAACTGCCTGTGGGATGGAAGCCAGTGCAGAACCCACCCAGCCAGGCCCCAGAGAACACACTGGGCTCACCAGTGTCTGCTCTGCCTCCCCTTTACCTTGGGGGCGTTTGTTTTTAAGGTCCCCAGACAACATCAGACATCAATGCAAAGACAGAAGTTGATTAATGCAGTATCACCACCTGAACAAAGAACAGGGAATGCAGACAGTCTCCATGGTTTCCCAAACCCACAAACTCTGCAATATTTGCAGCATCACAGCAACAAGCTTCAACCCAGCAATGTGAAAATTCTGTTGTTTGGAGCCACATCATCTTAGTTATTACTATCCTGGAGATTCCCAACAGTTGTGCACCAGCACCAAGACTGGACTAAGGCTGTGAAAGTACCAGACCTACCTTCAGTGCATCATTGCTTTCATGGAAGAGCAGCATTTGGAGGAAGCAGCAGTTGATCCTTTCTTTGCTGTGGCAAAAGCCCTCCTTGGGGTCTGGCAGGGCTGGGTTAGGGCTGGTGACGATCCTAAAGGCCTCTTCCAACCTGAATGACACTGTGATTCTGAACAATCCTGGCTGGGCTTTGGGGTTGGCCAGATTTAATTTATGGTGGAATCCAGGTTTTAAGGAAACATCAACCACTTGGCACAGAAATCCTTTAGGCTGAGCAGTAAAACCCCCAAAGATCCTTCACTCCCACGTGCTGAAAAGGAGATGGCTGGGCGGGGGCTCAGTTACTGCCTCAGATCTGAACCCAGGCAAGAGAAATCCCTCCCAGATCCTGTGGAAGGACAGACAACACAGGCCATTTTTAGAATCCAGACACCAGATTTCCTTTTTAAATGTGGATCCCGTGGACAGCCCTTGGCAAGGGACTGCAGTCCCTGGCTCTGCTCCACGGAGGCTCCAAGGGGACACAGCAGTGGCTGGGAGAGGATGTCACACATTGCCCTCACCAGGCAGCAGATTTGGCTTCTCTGGGCACGAGGACAGAGACCTGTGTGGTGCAGACCCGGATCAGCAGCTGAATGGGAGGAATTTCCTTAGGATAACAGAACAGTTCTTCCAGCTAAAGGTAAGCCCAATGTAAGGGCACATCTGGCTGCATCAGAAAAATCCTGTCTGCCCTCAAAGTGTCACAGTTGTTTAAGACAGAACTGAGCAAGATTAAAAGCTGCTCAGGACTTGGGTTATCCTACAATTTTTCCAGCAGGACTTGAGGTGACTTAGAAGTGACAGGAAAGCTCTCACAGAAAACTGAATCCTGCCAGAAATAACCTCAGTTTCCTGAGCAGCTGACACAGGCAAAGGGGCAAGATTCACCTTCTAAGGTTCCTGCTCCAAGTATGATCAGAAAGCCTTTGGAATAAACCACAGGATGCATCAGTGCCCCTCACAGGGATCGCCTTCTCCTGCTGTTGGAGTTTGGCAGTGGTGCCACCAGACCTGCACAACTGTGATGAGCATTCCCTGGGCTGTTTGCTCTGCTCATTTCAAAGAGGCATCAGGGGATCCAAGGAACTGTTGCACAACCTTGGCTTTGGCTCTTAAGGAAATACGATTTTCATGCATTTGATGAAGTGTCAATGAGTAATGAACCACAGGGGGAAAAAACCCCAGAAAATCCCATTTTCCCCCCCCACAAGCCACAACCTGAAGGGAGGGAAGCAGAGGCCACTAGTGACATTCAGGGCAGTGACACACATTTTGTGCCACAGGGAGCAGAAACATTGTTCAGGGAGACACAAAGGATGTCAGGAATAAGCAGAACTTGCTGTGCCCACAGCCCTGCAGGAGTGACACCATCACTGCCACCCTGGGTCAGGCAGCCCCGGGGCAGGGGTTGGTCATGTCAGAGAGGCACCAGATGTTGCACCAGCCAGGAAGAGCCTCCAGTGCTTCACAGAGTCCACGGGAGCATCTCTCCTAATGCCCAGAAACCCCCAAATCACCCACAGCCCAAGTGGCCTCAGGCAGGTTTTGGGGGGTTTGTCAGTGTGAGGAGGAGCCAATCCTCGCTCCTGTCAGGGGTTTGGGCTTTGCTCAGAGCAGCCAGGGGAAGAAAGGCATCACAGGGAGGCACCTGGACTTGTGAGCTCCCCAAAAAGCAGCACAACAGCCTCACACCTCCATTCCCCCCTCACCTGGGCAGAACAGTCGCAGGGTTGCTGCTCTCGATCCTTCCTTTGTACCAGCTGAAGCAAACAGGTTTTTAACAGAAAGAATCTGCTGCTGGCTCCTGTTCATCTCCAGCTCTCCCCACGTGTCACCATTTCCCTGGGGAGAAGGGGAAGCACTGAGAAGCTGCAGAAATGCACACAGACACCCAGGGACCCGCATCTCTCTCACCCATTCCAGCTCCTGGACATCGGGTACACAACCACAGCCCCCCTGGAGGTGGGGCTGGCCCAGACACCTCACCTGGAGGCTGCACTGGCTCTCCTCACAGCTGGGGGGGCCTTGGAGGGCGTTTTGCCTCTGAAAATGGCAACCTCAGCCCTGGGGGATGAGGGGAGGCTTCTGCCCCAGCCCCAAGCACAGCTGGGGGACTTCCAGGTCTCTCAAATGACTGGAACCTGATGGTTTAAAACCAAACCCTCCCAGAAACGCCAATTTTCAACCCACCCTGTGCTCAGGCAGCCACACGACACATTACTGCTCACTTCAACAAAAAACTTATGTTTCCACAGCTACTTTAGAGGGGGGAAAGATCTGGGAAGGACCCACACCTGGTAGTTCCCACTTCACAGGTACCCAGCAGGCTCATCCCACGGCCCCCATCCCTAAGGATCTGCCCCCAAAGGTTGGAATTAACACCTTCTCTTGGCACCGCGGAGCGACCGGGAAGAGGCAGGGACATGCTGGAAGCAAAGCTGGACCCAACCAAGTCACTGCAGATACTTGAGGCTGCGGGAACACTCTATTTATTAGGCCAATATCTCATTTCAGCAATACAGTTACAGAATATCACAATGCTGGTTACAAACATAGGATGGCTCCGTGGTACAAACAAGGCCGGGCTCTGCAGTCTGGGGACGTGGGACGCCAAACGCCCATCCTGACACGACAAGGAGGGTGGTCTGCAAGGTCTAGGCATGGTCAAGATACTGGTATAGAAATGAACGTGGCACTACAGGTAGAGATTCTAGTTTAGAGGTGGGTTTTGTGTAAGTATTTCCATTTATACAGTTATACAGTTCGAGCAACATCTTTTTTTCCTTTTCTTAAAATGCTATTAAATTAAAATCCCCTGTAGTTCAATAAAGTATAAAAATAGTACTGAACCTGGTAATATTCAATAAAATGTAGAGTTCATTCACATCATTAAGTAGTAAAGAAATTGTAAAGTTGTAGTTACCATGGCAACATTGCTTCCCAGAAAGGAGTATACAGAAAAGAAGAGTTACACGTATGGTACCTGCGACGATTATTTAGCGATCCAACACTGAACTTGTGCACCACAAACCGAGTTTCTAAATAGCTCTATATATTTATATAGTATATATCTTTTTCATCTTAAAATTTACTTCTGAAAAGAAAATGTGCACTTCAACAAACTCACTAAGGCCACTCATGCTATAGATACCGAGGATTGCAAGGAGTAGTGTTATACGAGACCCGAGAGCACACACACCTTTACATCACCCAGGGACACCTGTGTCACTGCCCAAAACGTTCCTGAGATTTAGGGACAAAAGCATTCCCAGCGCTGCCAAGTTTGCTGCAGGTATTTCACTTTACTCCTGGCTGAAGGAAACCACGAGGTGCCCCAGGCCAGGCGTGTCCAACGTTCCCAACGCAGAGCCAGGTCTGCCACTTGGCCAGGAATTCTCTTCCAGAACATGGAAAAAAGGGGTAAACTCGGGTTCTGCACGGGCAGCAGAGGGAGGAGCTGCTTCAAGGTTGGTAACAGCAATACTGCAGCGTGTGACCTGCTGCCAGCCCGAGCCCCAGCCCAACCACAGCACCCCAGGGGAGGGTTTTCAGCACTTCCCACCCTGTCGGACACACGATGCATTTTCCTTTTCGTGCTCTACCCCGTGTAGGACTGGGAAAAGGGAATTGGCTTCAATGTGCATTTTGTACCATGAGAAGCAGCAATGGCACCTGGAGCAAATTCCAGACTGCAGCACATTTACAGCACAGCTTCAGTTTGAGAGTTGCAAAAAACATCACTGTGCTAGTAAGTTAGAATTCAACAAAACCCCTCAAAATTACTTCACAGAAACTGTGTGCAAAAAGAAAACAGTCTGAAATCAAAGGTCTGGCTCCAGAGCAGGGAGTGCATCCAAAGGGCTGGACACAGGCACCCCCTGGCTGGAGTTCATATCGTGCTACAAAAGTGACCAAACAACAGTTTGGGGCCAAACACCCACTGGCTCCTTTACTTCAGGGAGCTGAGAGGGACGTTTGCAAACACATCTCCCCTTCCCCTTCAAATCTTGGTGTACTTTCCCTCTTCTGGAACACCCATCCAGAGAGCACTGGGGGAGCGTGACATCACCTCCCTCCCTCCCGAGCACAGCGCTCACCCATCACTGATCCAAACAACGTTCTGCTGGGAGGAAAACGTTAAGAGTTTAACTTAATCTAACAGCGAAAATGAGTTACCTTAAGGTGACACCCCTCCTCACCACTGCACCCAGTGACTCCAGAGTGGTTCATTTACTCACCTTCAAGTGAAAGATGCACTTCACAGGATTTCCACTCCCAGCACCAAAGAGCCCCGTGCAGCAGCTGCCACTGGGTGCCCTGTGTGTCTATAAATGCCAATAATTAATCCACTGGACCGAGTGTTCCATCGTGCCAGGCCCCCCATCCAGCTGTGTATGGAAAACTGCTCCAGGGTATGGCTGGAAAGGACACCTGGCAGGGCACTGGAAAATCCCAAAGGATGGAGAACATCGGGGATTGCACCCTCTGCTTCTGGAAACCCACAGGACAGAGAACACACAGGATTGCCCCTCTGCTCCTGAAACCCCCAGAGCATGGAAAATGTAAGGGATAGCATGCTCTGCTCCCTTCAGCTCTGCCCAGGGCGGTCAGGCAGTGCTGGAGTCCCACTACAAGATGAACCCCAGCCACGCTGGCACAGAGGAACGAGTCCTTTCCCTGCCTCTGGCACTGCCCCATGGGGCTCCAGCCTTCTCACAAACAGCACCGAGACACCTTCCAGGACCCACTTGAGGCACAGGGAGCCGAGCCCTGGCCAGGCCAGCTCTGTGTCATCCCAGGGGCAGCTGCAGCGTCATCCTGCCAACCTCCCAACGGCGTCAGCCATCGGCCACAGCCACCCCATCAGGGGGCAAACTGAAGGGACACGTGTGGTTGTCACATGAGCCTGCCCTGGCTGCCCCAGCTGAAGGCAAACCATGAACCAGGGACACAGAGCAGGGCTGACACCAGAGCAGCAGCTCCTGCAGGGCACTCGCTGGTGTCAGACAAACAGCGCTCCTCACCCCAAACACAACCGCGAGATCGCCGAGATTCCTTAGGCAAAAGCTGGAAACGGACACCCCGAGCAGATAAAGGATCTCCAGAGCATGTCAGTGTAAATCCACGTACCCAGCTGGAAGATTTAAATACTTCTGCAACACAGAACCACTCAGCTTCTTTAGGACAACTTTAAGCCACTCCCCTGCCCGAGTTCTGACACCCCCACTAAGGACATTGTTTGACTCGGAGTAAGTTTGAATAGGATTTAAGAACTCATAAGAACTTTCTAACTCATCAGTGCCTGGGGCATTCAGGGACAAAAAGGTTTTGCCTTGTACAGCTGAATTTGTCTGTAGTTCCTACACAGCCATAACCAAAAACTGCTGGAAACAAATTAGAGTTTAAGTTCACACAAAGTTGGATTTTTCTCTGAGCAGCTGTTGAGGACACACTGCAGTTAAGCCATAATACCACAGGGGGTTCTAAGTAAATATTTCTTTTCACCTCAGTGAAGATATTCCAAGTGTGCAATCATTAATTCATTAATTACATAACTGCATTTTAAATTTTATGTTACTCAGCCTTTCCCCCCCAAATACACTTGAAGGCACCAGTGTATGAACTATTGGCCTGTAAAATTTCACTTCATGAAAGACCCCATAAGATCCAGGTCACGTCCAAAATCTCTATTTCTTCTCTGAAGACTATCCAGCACCTTCCCCCTGCCACAAACCTCAAAAAACAGTTAAAGAACAGACCTCAAACAGAACATCCAGTCCCAGTGCTGTGGGAAGAGCCGGCCAAGCCCCAGCTTGGGCTGGCCAAGGTACAAACCCCCCAAAAGAGGGGCAGAGAACCCCCCAGTGACAGGGTCCCAACTCCAGGGGCACTGGCAGAACTGAGGTAACAGCAGCAAGTCACTTCTACTTCATGTTGCACAGGCTTTCAGGTATCACCTCAACACTGAGAAATCAAACAACCCCAGAACAACACCCAAAGGCAAACCCACACAACCAAGCAGCCAACAGAGGCATTAAGACAAGCTAGTGAGAGAGGCATTGCCAAAGGTCTGTACAGCTGAGCTCTGCTTCGGGAATTAACGTGAAGGAATCAGTTTCTGGTTGGACTGTTGTTTAATGTAGAAATGAAGCATCACAAAAAAAAAAAGACTTGTTGTGCTTTTTGGCATTTTCCACTGACCCCTGTGAGCTGTACAGTAAGTTGTGTTCTCCGAAACAGAGAGGGGAGCTGGACTGTTATACAAAACTCCTCTGGTACAAAGAAGGAACGGCCCATTTCAGGTGAAAGCCCATCAGAGAGGAAAGAAGAGGCGGCTGCAGCAGAGTCGAGCGTGGCTGGTTCTGCCTGTGGCACTGACAGGAGTATCTGCAGAAGCTCACTGGGTACAGACATGCCATGGCTAAAGAACGGTCGCTTCCTAGCTCTGGATCTATTACAGGAATACCATTTGCACTGATCATACGCCTAAATGAAAGATCTCTACTGTCAAAGTGAATGCAGGGGCAGAAATATTAAATCAAAGCCACTGGTCCAAAGCCGGTTTCTAGCAGGCTGGTCCACTGCGGGTTCTCCTGGTCCTGCTCAGGGCTGAGCACTGGTGGTGGCACCAAGGACACTACGATGGCTGGTCGGGGGGATCTGTCCCACTCACAGGTGAGCACTGGTCCAGTTCAGGGCATCCACAACAGCACACGGGGGTCACTCCACGGCCGAGCGCGGATCACAAGCCAATGTTGCTCCAAAGTGGTTCTTTGCCACTTTTCTTGGTAAGGCAGCAGCCCAGGCCAGGGCATCCTCCCTCTGCTCGCTATTTACCATCAGCTTTGCTACAGTGATACAGCAGAAACACCTTTCTCCTACAGCTCCTTATAGTACAGCTTTTACTCTCTCTCTAATCAGCAGAAAGCTCCTGATGAAACCTTCCATCCGTAATAAGAATGCAACTCTTTTGAACTCAAACAGTTTTATTTAATGTTTTCTTGCAGACTTTCTGCAAAGTAGCTTCTTTTGAAAGAAGAGAGAAAGAAGGGGTTTTTTTAGGAATACCAAGTTAAAAATGTGAGCCGAACTAAACATGCCATACACATGCTGAGAGGAATTTAACACACATTCATCCGTATGGGCACTCTTCAGTAGACTGGACCAGTGTTTCAATGCAAATTCCAGCCCCCAGAGAACTACATGGTTTAGATTTCACAGTATGACTTTTCCCCCTGGAACCCGGGGGAGAAAACCTTAACTGGTTAGGTGACCAAGTTCTTAGCTGCTCTGTCCGTCGAGGCTCTGAGACATCAGGAAGGACTGGACCACCTCCTCCGTGGACTGGGGGCTGGTGCTCACATCCTCCAGGGCATCCGTGACCGAGAACTGCCGGTCCCGCAACCGGTTCCAATTGGCCAAGATATTGTGGTATTCAAAAACCTTCTCGTAATTGCCAATGGAATTGTACAGTTTAATGAGCCCTCTGTAATCGTATTCAAGTCCACTGTATCCTTCACCAAAAAGCTTCTTTCCTAAAGGGACCCAAAAGAAAACTGAATTCAGAGGGAGAACACCGACGTGCTGCATTTCATTTCGCAGGTTGTTTTTATCAAAAACATGAATCTCTTTGTCAGGGCAGGTCAAGAGCACAAACAACACACCATGTTATCAACAAGCTTCCTGCATGATGGTTTCAATTCCAGCTGCCCTCTGCTCCAGGGGTGCTGTAACTGCTCCTCGGGGACTCTACAACCACATCAATTGCACCACAGCTTTGCATGTGTAGGTTCTGCAGTCCTACACAGGAGACTCATCCTGTGCCCTAAATACACCCCAAATTCAATTGAAACACTGAAGTTTCTGTTTTCTACCTTAAAACCAGATTTGTTTCTGCAAGACACTGTACAGAACTGTGCCTTAAACCTGGGCTACAGCATGGCCCAAGGACACATTTGATTTGGAATTAAAATTTGCTGCCAAGGATGACAGGCAAGAAAGATTCCACGAGAGTAGTTATGCTGATGGGCACAATGTCCATTTCTTTCAGAATCTGCCTACGTTCTGCACTCGAGTTCCAGCCACAACTCCAAAATGTACTTAATGAGTCCATTTTCCATGAATTCTGAAGCAGCACTGAAAATAACACAATTTCAGAATTCAGTCCCCAGGGAGAACATTAAAGAATAAAACACATTTACCTTGAAAACCCCCATGAAATAAAATACCTTGCACTTCATTAGTTCTTTACTAAAACTGTAATACACAAGTTCCCTGTGTACCCAAGTGCTCTGCAGTCACTTACCAATTGCTATGGATCTCAAATAAAGCTTTTCAGCATTTTCATACTGGTTCATGTCATAGTTATAGAGGGAGGCGAGATGGCCCACGGAGAGGGCAACTTCATAATCCTCCTGACCTAGAAGCTGCTCCTTGATCTGAATTGCCTTGATGTGCATTTCCTCTGCTTCCTGTGAGGGTCAAAGTCACACAGGTCAGTGAAGTCACTGCTCACCATCCCACAAAGAGAAGAAGGTTTAAAGAAACCTAACTATGTAGTGGCTGAACAGTCTGTAGTATTTTATAAAGGCAAAAAGTAACAAACCCTAAACCAAAGCCAGTTCTCCAAACTCTCAGTTAAGTGGATCAGCAAATAGCATCCCCAAACTCACTGTCAGCCTTTGAGGGCATCAAGCACCTCCACAGGTTATTTCTGCACAAAGCTCTTGAGATTAACAATAAAGCACAAGCTTTCCAGTCACAAAACTACCAGCTGAGGTTATGGAACGTGGGCACTGACACCCCTCCTGTGCTGGGACAGGCCTCAGATGTCTGGCAGGTGAAGTCAGGCCCTTGACACCAACACAGCCTCACCTTGAACTTCCTCATGGACTGGTAGAGCCTGCCCAGGTTGCCGTAGTGTTTGGCTGTTTGCACGTTGAACTCCCCAAAGGCTTTTTTGGCCAGCTGGAGCGAAGAGAGGTGCAGGTCATGAGCCTCCTGGAGCAGCCTCTGCTCTGTCTCCTTGTTGTGACAGTCTATGGCGATCTCCTCCAGGATGAGTGCTGGGGGCAGGACAAAGGGACTGTGACTGGGTGTCCCCATGGGCAGCACAGAGCCATCGACCCACACCTCAGGACAGCCTCACCAGGCTGTGTCACAGGTTGCTCCCAAACAGGGGTCACCAGGCATCCAGCTCCCAACAAAGATTGTGTATTCTGTATTTTTACACCTCCATGTCCCCCCCAAAGCCTTCCAGTAAGTGTTGAAGAGTGTTCTTAGTATTTTACAAGTGTGTGACAGAGAACATCAAGGATTACAAACACCTAGAGACACCTCCATTTTAAAAAGCAACTCACATTACACTGTCTGTCAGAGAACAGGACAAACAAACCCATATGAAGGATTTCAAACTCCCAGTAACACAGTGAGGGAACTACCTTTCACTCTCTTCGAGGAGGCCAAGAGAAGATGGTCCTCTGGGAGAATGTGAGTTATAATGCCAATAGCACGTTCAGCATGGAATCTGAAATCAAGTGAAAATGAAAAATTCAAAGTGCATCTCTAAGTCAGTGGCTGACTGATACAGCATTAGAATAATGCAGTCCACATGCAGCGAGTTCTAACTGCAAAGCCTGGCTCACTGAAGAGCATTTGACTCCATTTACAGCACTCCAGGTGCTGCCAGAACCCCAAGGAGCTGCACTCACAGTGCATTGTCGAATTTCCCAGAGCTGTACTGGTGAACATAGGAAGAATAAGCCAAGTCTTCGTGAGCTGTAGCTACATGGATGTTCTTCCCTCCAAATACTGACTGCCGGATATCGAGCGCTGTCTGCAAGGGTGACAACAACACAATTTCATCAGTTAGTACAGAAAAACTGTATCATTGGTAAAAAGGGGAAAGAAAAACTACTGGCTCTGAAATTCTCTGCATACTTGAGATACTAATTATATAAAAAACACAAGTCAGGGAAGAATAAAGAAACAAAAACCCCACAGCTGGCAGTGTTTGGGATTGTTTTAAAGAACAAGTATTGTAGTAATGAAACCAATTCTTATCTGTCTCCAAGAACTAAGTACAACATTTGAGAGATCAAAAGCATAAGAGGAGCTGAAGCCAGAGACACCCTGCTGCCTACCTGATAGATGGCAACAGATTGGCAGATATTGTCTACGTTGAGCAAGTAAAACCCATAGTCTAGTAGCGTGTCAGAGTATTTGGGGTGCTTGGCTCCAAAATGCTCCCTGGAGAAACACACTTGCATTACAAATCAAGGCAGGTGAAGCATCACTTTAGGAGGGTTGATTTTGGAACGGTGCTTACCTGGCAAGGTACACGGCGTGTTTTATCAGCTGCTCAGCCTTCTTGAACTCCCGTTTCACCACACAAGCCTGGGCAGGGGAAATGCAGCCTGTGAGGAGCTGTGCACTCAACTCTTCTCCTCCACACTGCTGCAGTTACTATTACTTGTAATGTCAAAGCATCATTGTGGTTATTAAAGGACTTCTTGGTTATTTAAGGATCACAGCATTAATAAACTTAGGTATTTCTGGCAGAATAAAGCCTGACTGAAGGGCTTGTACTGTATCCAGTCGAGATCAAAGAGGGAACAGAGCACCTTTTCAGGCAGCTCACAGGTTAGCATTGTCACAATGGTCACTTGTGCAGCTGCAGCTCAGTTTGAGAGAGGAAAAACCCAGAGACACACCCCTCCCCAGGTCTGAGGCTGAGGTGAACCAATCCAACACAAATAACAAGCCTCAAGGCTCCTGCAGTGGACCTGCCCAGAGAGAGCTCTGCAGGTACAGCCCACCCTCACCCACTGTTGGCTGCAGTTCAGTGACCAGAGCAACACGGGGGACGTTCAGGTCACCTTTGACGCTTGTCGTAACACATCCACCACCACTTTCACAGGCAGGCCCACCGTGATCTCCTTCATGGCTTCTATGCACCACTTGTAGGCCTGTTGGACAAAGAGTCACCATCTCAGTGAGGCCGGGACCTCACCACCTTGCAGCATCGAGAAAAACATTACCTGGCTCTGAAAAGCTCGTCATTTACATTCCAAAAGTTAGAATATACTCTTTGCTTACAAGGAATGAACCTTGTCCAGTTATGCCTTAACAAAGACTTAAAAACCACTTTTAAGATTAATACTGAGTAAGTATTTGATACTACCCTAAGGCATGTATTATTACTTTTACAGACAAAACAGTGTATTTAATAATCTTTTAAGTAATCCTCACAATTCCCATTGTGCAGGACAACATCCTGGTCAGTGGACTCAGGAGCCAAAATAAAACCCAGTTTATACACTGAGGAGACAGTTTTTACAGAACAGATGTAAAGCCTTGTTACCCATGCTCTGCTATGCACTTTTACCTATTAAAATAAGCTCTTATAACATTTAACTCCCAGGTGACCAACACACACCTCCAAAGATATCACCCGTATGTTAAACGTTGGTCAAAGCAGCACTGCGAGCCTGACTCAGAATAACACACAGCCAGTAAACCGAGTGTTGCTGTGGCAGTGCCAGGCAGGCCGCAGGAGCTGAGGCCATCCCAGGGTTGCTGAAGGAGCACCCTGGCAGACTGCAGAGGCAGTTCTGTGAAGGGAAGCCCCCCCGAGCGCTCACCTCGTCGTAGTGGCTCTTGGCGAAGAGCAGGGCGCAGAGCTCTCCGTACAGCGCCGCCTTGTTGGCCTGCTGCCCGTGCTTGGCCAGCTTGTCCATGTAGGACTGCGCCAGCTTGAACGTCTCCTCCCCCAGGTGGTATTTACAGTTCCCGTTCCGAACGTGCAGCAACCTGGGGGGACACAGAGCTGTGCTCAGCGAGGCTGGAGAACCGTCCCCACACAGCAGGAATTGTTACTGTTGGAGATGTCCAATGATCTTGCATATTGATGCAGTTCTGAGTAGCCAATGCTCGAACACCCTGGGGTGCTGGCTTTCTGGTTTACTCTTCATAAAATCCATTCTTCTGGATGTTGATGAAATGCCATTGCCAAAGCCCTGTCCCATGAAACCCCCTCCACCTCCCTCCCAAAGATGGTAACTTCAAACAGCCACTGAGCACAGAGAGATCATTTTCCTGCATCTCTGCACTCTTCCCTCAAACCCTGACTAGCCCAGGCCTCCAAATGGGCATTTTTGTGGTTTGGGGGTTTCTTCATAAAAATATTTAATCACATCCATTCGACATGAGATCCAGCACCATCAGAAGAGACTGTTTTATGGATCCAATCCACAGCAACCCAACCACCCTCTCCCCTGCCCTCTCCTGTCCTGCTGCCTTTCCATCTCAAGGATTAAGAGAAGCTTCAAGAAACAGCCAAATGCAGCCACTAACACACAGATTTAGTGAAACCTACGCCTGGTTCTCTAGAGAAGTAACAGTTTCAGCTTCTGGCACTTAGTTAAAATAAAAGTAAAGAATTTTTTCATTAGCGTAGGGTAATGCTTATTTACTTTAATGAGATACATTTGGAATGGGTGTGTTATCATATTCCAAGCCCAAAGGGCAGAGCTGGATTCCCAGCCAGGGCAGCTGTTCCTGCTCTATGGCAAATGCCTGCATTAAACACACATGAAATCCTGGTGAATTAACCTCCACAGGCCCTCCTGGAAATGTGTTATTAGGCAGTGAGTAACAGGGATTGAAAAACACCAGGCAAGGCTTTGGAAATCAGGACAACATAACACAGGGAGAGAACTGCCCAGAGAGAAGGGAAGCAGGACGTGGTGCTGCATTGCAAACAGGCTGGAACTCTGACAATGAGAGTTCATGTGTAGGAAAAGCACTTTATTCCTGTTATGATACCTTTGGATAAAACTTCCAATACATTCTTAAGGGGGAAGGAGCAAACAGGGAGGGTTTTGCTCAAACTTTTTCTTCTCAAAACCTGTTTCCTGTTTCCACTTACTCCAAACAGAGATTTAAGTTACTGTAGCCACGTGCTGTAGCACAGCAATACAGCTCAGTTCACCCTGAAAGTTCAGCCTGTTCAACACAGCCCCTTCCTCTGTTTCCTATCCAATGTATCATCCCTCTCAAAGGCTAACAAGAAAGGAAATAAAGTTCCCATTTTTCCCAAGGAGGGAGCGGAGGGAAGCACATGACAGATGTGTATTTGCTGCACAAAGAGAACATCAAAGAAAGGACCTTCAAAACCCTGCAACCAGCTACACAAACACCAGCCTTCCAGTGGGAAACAGCAATGAGGCTCAAGAACAGACAGCAAAAAGCAACACCCACAGTTTCCCTTAAATCTGGTTTGAGAACGAAACACGATGTACGAGTGCATTGTGTGCCTGGTCACAGGAACACTGAAGCAACCAGAGACAGGAATTATAAAGGAACTAGAGAAAATTAAGCAAACCGTTTGCCTAAAGAGGAAACCCCATTCTGCCTACACCATTCAGTTGGGAGCTGCTCTGCAACATCAAAACCAGAGCCCAAATCCCATGCAATGGTATAAGCCAGTGGGGATAGCACTGCAGTTTAGATAAGCTCCTGGGAAAGATCATATCCAGTGTCTGGATGCTTCAGTGATAGCTTCTAAAAACAAAGAAATCTCCCCAAAACCAAGCTAAACCTAAGCCAATCCTATAGGATAAGCAGAGTTTATGTGATCCAGTTTTGAGTAACAAAAAGTCCTTTACTAATCCGAAGGAATTCTAGCAGATAAAGCCAAGAGGAAGAGAAAAGGCCTCAGGACGTTTATGCTAATGGCTCTGAACCTCCTTTGATGTCTGCAACAACAGCTTTTGGGGACTAACCTCCCCAATAAACTCAGCCTCTAAGAGCCAACAACGTTACACAGCAGCTTAGGAAGTCTGAAACCAGCACAAAAAAAAACAACCCAAGAATCAGCAAAACACGAAACAATGAAGCGAGACCCACATATTTGTGTTATGTATTTGTACCTTATTGTTTAACACATCATAATGGCAGAAAGCAAACCAAAAGGAGCACTACACATGCAGGAAAGCAGTACACAAGCTCACAGAAGCCTCACATCTTCCCAGCTTCCCCATAAAATTTACTACTGCTGGTAAAAGGAAATACTAAGTTATGCTTAATAACACAAAACATCCCATTCTATTAATAATGCAGTGTATTAATTCAACTCCCACAGATTAGACTTACCAGCACTCAGAGCAAGAGGTGCCACTTTTTAAAGTGTTGTACTCTCAAAAGCTGGACTTGAATTTTGCTCCCTTAAAACTCCCTCCAGCTCCAGTGCAAGGTCCATGGTAAGAACAAGATATCCTCCAGCAGAGATCAGGTGGGAGTCAGACCCAGCTTATTTCTGAAGTCCTGAGGCAGTGAGCTGGGTGTAATTACTGCCCCCTCCCACAAAAATGTGCACAGATTTTGCACCCTTCACCCTCCTCAAAGTGCTTTAAATCCTTTCAGTTGGACACAATTCCAAAGAAATGATGCTGTGTTTGGGAGATGCCAGAACATCTTCCCGCTCTGCTGCCCAGAGGGATATGCCCCTTACAGAACAGTGGCTGCCTCTACCAAACACAGTCACCACCTCCAGCTCAGAAGGGCTCACTCTAACACAGCATTTTCCCAGCACAAAATGAAAATCTCCTTTCCACAACCACTGCCCAACAGAGTTCCATTCTTCCCTCTCTTTATCTTATTTTCTTTCTATTCAGAGAAGGCAACAGAGTTTATTTAAAGCAACTTCTCCGGCTTGCCAACCAGTCTGATATAACCAGGAACCTTTTTTCAGATTAATTAGAAGGCAAGGGACCAAGTACTAACTGTGGTTCTGTATCCATCCCTCCTCAGTTCTAGGAAGGTGGATACGTGTGCCCAGTCTCCTGGCATCAGTTTATTTCTGGAATGGCAGCCAGCAGAACCGGGCAGAGCAGCGTTGCCATGGCCCTGGGGCTGGCACAGCACATCAGCAGCTCCTGGCAAAGCCTCTTTACTCTTTGTGTTTGCACAACCATAAACAAGATGCAGGGCTTTTTCTGGAGCAGCTTTCCAAAACAAGTTTTGCTCTATATTCAATACAGCACATGCTTTGTTCTTTTTAACAGCTGCTAAATAAAATTCCATCCTGTTCTATCTCTGCTCCTCAGTCTCCAGGTACTCCTGTGCACATCTGTCAGTCCTGGGGTGACCAACAAAACCCACCTGGCCACTGGCTGCAGTTCATCAGACCTTGATACAGAGGTGTAAGAGCTACTAAAAGCCTCAATGATAATCTGAGCCTTCTATCAATGGAACGTGAGTCTCAATGGGCCCCACCACAGGCCTTGAGAAACAAGACAGGTGCAAACCCCAGATGTCTCCAAACATTCTTTTCCAAATGTTTTCAGCTGTGGCTGAAGGTGCCCAGGAGAGCTGGACATCCAGATCTTTACCTAAGCCCAGAGCTAAGTAGCTCAGCATGAAGCGAGAGAATTCACTGGATCTGGAAGGAGGAAAGGTAAGTTTTGCTCTTACTTCTGCTCGACTGGATCTATAACATTTGTGTTTGGATTTGGCAAATACTTCTTGCAGCAAACAGAACTTGAGCAAAACCCAACACTGAACATTCCTTTGCATGCAAAAACCCCGGAGAAAGCAAAGTGCTGGACCACTTTGTCCATATTATAAGTCCAGCCATATTACCCATGAGATATTGAGATGGACAATAAAACATGGCTTTTTTTATCCACTGTACTGTGCTGCCAGCTTACAAGTGCAAAACCCAGGGATCAGTGTCAAACAAGCACCTCCTGATCTTCAGCTCTAGCCAGGGAAGTGTTTTGGTGCAGCAGAACAGTGAAGGAGCATCTGGAGCTGGGTGGCCCCGGGGCAGCTCTGCGGGAATGAAAGGTGAGCTCACCTCACACAACATTCCACAGCACGGAACCAGTGCAGGATTTCATCATGAAGGGTGCACAGCTGAAGGCAGGAAAGGAACACCTTCTCAGCATCACTGTACCAGCCTGCATCTGACAGGAACCCCCCTGGAGAAAAACAACAACAGCAAAACACATTTTCAACACAAAAAGGGGCTTGCTCAAGTCTTGTAAGACAATGCCTTATTTGGATATAGGAATCCTGTCAAGGCCAAACCCTCTAGTCCTGAACTGAAAAAATAAGAGAATTCTCATACAACTGAAGGAAATGATCCTCAGGTTTAGGATGTCCCTTTGGTATTACATACTTTTCCTACAGTTTTCTGTCAAGAACAACTTACCAGTACTAAAAACATGCACATTTCTTGTGTTATACATCACATCTGCAAACCAACTTAAAATCTAAACCATTTGAAAGAGTCTATACATTCTTAGGTACCAAAATCCAATATATTTTTCTTAAGACACCAAGTACTTTTCTAAAAACTACATTCTAAAACACACACATCCTTTAAAAAGATGCCACAGACGTTAAGATGAAAAAAAGAAACCAAGTTGGATGAACTGAAGCTTGCACAAGAGAAAGCACCACCCAGCCCCAGTTACCTAGAACAAACCCAATCTGGATTGCTTTTTCTTTGACAGCAGCATCTGACTCTGCAATGTAGGAGCACCGTCTGCTGAAGGAATAGGCCAGGACAGAAGCCACTTTGAC
Organism: Sclerurus mexicanus; assembly: GCA_013396755.1. NCBI lineage: Eukaryota > Metazoa > Chordata > Aves > Passeriformes > Furnariidae > Sclerurus > Sclerurus mexicanus. The sequence continues at coordinate 368,243 of VWZF01005393.1, read as the reverse complement.
TCCATGGTCCATCAAAGCCTGGAAACAGTGATGGAGCAGATGTCTGGAACAAAAGAAAACAGAACTTGATTCCACATGAAGTTTTTAAAGCACTGCAGCCTGTGGGCTCTTCAGTGCCATCAATTCACATGAGAAAAATAAACCCCAGCCCTGCCTCAAACCCAAACCAGATGAGGACAAGCATCACTGGGAGTCTCCAAGCTAATGCATTACAGTTGTAGGATGATCCAACACAAAGTGAGTGTACACGAAGTTCTTTACAAGGACACCCTCCGGTGGAAGCAAAACACAAGCAGCCCATGCAACATTAAAACTGGCAAACAACATTTCAGCCCCAACAAGAGGGGAGGAAGCCCCAAATCCACCCTCCCCCAGCAATGATGACTCCATTAACATCACACAGATGCCATCTGAGGACTCTAAAGCTCACTCTGGTTACAAAGAATCTGATTAAAACAGTCAAGTTCTGAGTGTAACACCACAAATGGGAATATTTAATGACAGGAAAACTCTTCAAACAGGGGCAATCCTATCAGCCTTCCCTCAGGGTTCGTTCAACCAGCAGAGAGTGGGTGCTGTGACTGCCACTGCTCAGGGACTGGCTGGGCATCGACAGACTGGGGGTTTTTTGCAGCATTTGTTTTTCTTCGCACCTTTTTTTTATTCTCTCTTCCAAGGTCAAGAGGTTAAGAGCTGAAATGAGAATTATTGATTTATTAAGATACTCACCTTTTATCTAAAGCTCGTAGCACCTTTGCAAAAACTTCTAGTTCACAAAACTCACTACCCAGCTGGCACAAGCGGCCCTGTTGGTAAAGCTGGAAAAAAACATCTAAGTTACTATTAAAATTTAAGACTGAGTTTTTAGCTTATTAGTAAAAAGGACTTATGATGAAATCAAGACTTCAAAGCATTTAAATACAGCAGGTGGAAAAAGTAACAGTTCCAGAATCACAACAGGAGCACAACTTTGGTGTTTAAAGACTGAACACACCAGCTAAGAGAGCTCCAGAGGTGGTTTCAAGGGTTTTTTACTATGAATGTATTTGCAAGTGTCTGTGGCCACCTGCATCACCAAAACACTGCCACGCAAACCCAAGAAACCCCCCTAAAGTCAGCAAAAATACAGTTAACAGCTTTGATACAAAGTGCTTTCAAAACATGTTTAAATGACACATAACCTAGAGCACAGCAAACATATAACATGTATAAATAAACCCACAAGTTCTGCAAGGGGTGACTCAGCAGTGCCCAGCACTAGAGAGGCATGAGCCCTGTCCCCATCAACACCCGAGCTCACACAGGTAGTTCCTCCATCAGTAAATGGGAAAACTGGAGTGAAGCTGTCCATGCATTTATTAAGCACTATGACCTGTGTTATGCCCAAAGTGATCTGTGCCTGCAGAAAAGCAAGTTTATCAGTGGAGTTACTCATAACAAACCACGAGAGACTTGTCCACACAGCGCAGGGTGAAGCTGTGCCACATTAGGCCATAAACACTGTGGATTTACACAGGTACAGCAGGGGCTGTGCAAGTACATGCCAGAAAAATCCATGGTGAGCTATTAATTGCCATTGTCTTGGAGCCCCTGGCCCCCAGAGGAGCAAAGCAGGGCATGTGACCTAAGGAAGCACCACTTACACACCTGCCACTGCCACAGGTGCCATCAGGGCTTTAATGAAAACATTAATATTCCTCTCAGTTCTAACAGTGTCTTAAAGTACTTCCAGTGAAAAGCATCTTGTGCCTGGTTCACCTTTTTCTCCACAAACATTGGAAGCTGACGAATTAGTATTCCAAACACAGCATGTGAGAACATCTCCTCCAGCCAGAAATTTAGTTTTCGTCAACTCTTCTTATAAAAGCACATGACACTGACTCTACAGCACAGCAAGTTTGTTACTTCAACAACAGCATCTACAAAAAAACTTCAAAAATACTTTGACCTAATAACATCAATTACCAGAAATGAATGTTTTCCTTTTAGCTATCTGTTTTTCCTGGGGGATAATAAAAAAAAGGAAGTCTTTTAAAAACCAGAGCAAGTTTGCATGCAAAGTTACTGCTCAGATACAGCAGTGATGTGTCCCTGCACTTCAAAGGGATCAGTGCTCCTGCTGAAGCTGGATTCTCTCTAGCACTGAAAGAACAGCCAGTCTGGTGTATTTAAAAGCTACAGTCATGGTTAAATGGTCTCATTTCTTCAGCACAGCTGTCTCACAGGAAATGCTCTATAAAACCTAAAACATTTTCTGCAATAGGAAAAAAGGGATGTTTAAATTGCCTGGCATTCCCTGCCCAAACTGAAGGTGGATATCCTATCAGTAATTGATGGGATCTTTTCTGGAAGAACTAGGGCACACACCCAAGCTATTTCACCAGGATTTAAGGCAATCAAAGTACCAGCACATGTTGCACAATTCTCAAGTACAGCATCATTCCCTCCTATCACCGTGCAGTGATAACTAGAACCCCCAGAGACTCCTGGTTCACCAAAAACTAACTGTAGTAAGACTTTTTAACATCAATATTTATGAGGTTACATAAACACATCCTGTAGTGGCCACTGTTCCATGTGATTCCTAAATTGCCAAGGAACAAGAGCCTTGGTGGGGCAGGAGGGAGGGGAAAGGTCCCAAAATACCCCCAGTTTTGACACATCTATTATATCGGGCACACCTCAAGTCTGGCTCAGGGCCCCAAGGTCCAAGCTGCTATTTTTCACTGCTCTAAGCAGACACACAATATCCTTGGGACATTTACCACACCGGTCACCCATTCCCTCCACACACTGGCAAACGTTTTTGAGGAACTACCTCAGCTCCAAGCCTCTCAAAACGGTAGCAGCTGTTACAGCAATATTTTCAAACAAAATTTGACATGGAAACAGCAACTCAACGTCAAACTGTGAAGTAATTCCAGGAGACTCAGTAACACTCATTTGTTCATTGAGAAGCAGTTGGAGGACTGAAGAAATGGTTCTCTTGTCCAAGTTCCAGAGAGACAGAATTCCTGACCACAGTCTTGCTACATAACACAAAAAAACAAAATAGTGATTCAGGAAAAACATGTCCTGACACGAACGGCAGTGTGGGCTTCTGAAGAACTATTCTTTTCTGAAGAGAGAAATATCTTCTAGACACCAGCCTGACCTATTTGGAGCTTCTCAGGGCTTTCTTTTTCTTTAACTATGGAAAAATGACTAAAAGCCTGCAATATGACTCCCAGCTCCATCAGGTCACACTGACACTAATTCTGGCACTGAAAACAGGTAGAAACTTGGTATACAGCTCTATTATCACATATATGCCCAATCCAGCTGTTGTGCACAGCTGTGAAAACCCCACCAGAACCCTCCTTGAGCATTTAAGGCTGAATATTGAACTTGTAACACACACACCTAAAGATGGAAAAGCTGTACAGCACAGTGTCCCTGATTAAACAGACTAATAACATTAACTATTATATCATGATTCTATTAAAGTTCTTGTTGGATTTCTCTCCCTGAATAGATTAAGCTGAAGAAAGAGACCCCAACTTTTTCTAAACATATTAAAACAATTTTAAGCCCCATTTTTTAAAGCAGCTGGATGTTAATTCCAACCAGTTGTACAAGGACCCTCTAGAAGAAGAACTAAAGAACACACAGTTTGGAAAATATGCCCCTATTGCTCCAGTTTGGAAGAGGGCTGATAAACATGGATGTTTCAGTAAGAATTACAGAGGAAATCCGAGGAGCTCCCCAGCATGTTTTGTAATGCCCAATAACGTAACATGGAGTATCATGCCAGACTGGGGAAGGACTCTGTACTTAACAAACAGCAGGATTTGGGAAGACAGTTTGGCTGAAACCAACATCTTCCTTCCCCACTTGACAAGGAAGGAAAAAGTTTCCTGAGTCAACAGTGCACTGAATTAATCTGTCGATAAATGACACACTACAGATGGGGTAGGGGAGCACAGCCTTGGAAAATAATCAGTTAGCAATTTAGAGACTTTTGATATTTAAAAGCATTGAATGTCTCTAAATCCTTACAAAACTCCACTAAATGAATAACCAAGAAGAAAGCCAACAATGTTATTGAACGAGCCTGACTTCATGGACAACTTTTGGAGCCCACTGCTTGCACATCCCAAACACTGCATACCTGTCCACCCACCTTGATCTCTGTCATTGCAGCAAAATTTGTATTTCAGAGTCCAGCACAAGGGATACAAGTCTAAGCCTCACAAGGGCACACATGTTGAGATTCTCCTCAGCCATAACTGGGAAAACTCAGCCTGCTTTGAAGCTAAATCAGCCCAAAGGAAATAAAGTGGAAATAGGAATTATTGTTCAGCAGGAGCTGAACACCTCCGTGCATGGTGTGACCTCATTATCTCAATTATGATGAGCTGGAGCATCTCAGACTCAACAATGATAGTGAAAAAATGGAGAAGCGACAGGATATGGGGGTGAGAAAATATACCTCACAGTTAAAAAAAAGGCAATCTGAGTAATACAAGTTAGAAGGCAAGAAGTTTCAAACAGTAAAGACATAACAAGGAAAGATGGTTCAGTTCACATCTAAATTTAGACTACAGAAATAAGGCATGTGTTAATAATTGGAAAAAACTCATGAGGTGATGATTCTCCTTCACTGGGAGGCCTTAATTTGAAGAGGTGACAGAAGGACAGATTTTATTCCAGCAGCACTCAGTGAAGTCGTGCTGCACACTCTGCTCCAGCCTGGTGACCACAGGGGCTGTACGTGTGTGTGCACATGCAGAAACCATCAGTGCTTCCCACATTTAATTTCTAAGCCCCTAAAACACAGCAGCACAAGCATAATTAAGTCTCTGTGAAGTCACACCGGTGGGTCACAGCAGAAGTCCCACACAACAAGGCTCTGGGATGCTCTGCCTCCCTGAGCTTGTGACCTTGTTCATACTTGCCTGGACAGGGAACCTCAGAACTAAAGCACAGCCACACTTCATTCCCGTTTATCCTCCTCGCTCTCATCACACCCCCAGGAGACTGAAGCCCTGGGACAAGCTAGTCTGATTCTAATTTACAGAAATGTTGCTTATAGTAATTCTTCATCAGTAAACTCTACTGCAATGCAGAGAACGGATGTTCTGCTGCTTGCTGTGAACAGTCAGCAAATTCCTGTTTATTCACTTTCTTTGGTTCAAAAAATACCTAGACGTGATAGAAACCAAATCAATGCCATCTCCAACTGTTCCTGTGGTTAATGATCTCATCAGAAAACATGCCAAGAGCATTGGAACCAAATTATTTTCAAGAAAAATCAACTGTAAAAAAAGAAAAACACATGATCCAGAAAAAACATTCCAAAAGGAAAATAAACACGGGATGAAACTCCTTGTTAACCAATACAAGTCCAAGATGAGTCTGTCAGTGTTTAACTGCAACAAATACCCATGGCAGGGAACACCAAAGCAGTGAAGCACCTTGAGAAACAAAGTCATGAGATAATTGCACAAAACAGAATATAAAGCTGAGGTATGGGGGGAACGAACTGATTTCTATGTAAGACCCCGCCAACAGAGTTCAAGACCTGATTCCTATCAGCATAAACGAGATTCTTCACAGCAACACCCTCCCTCAGAACACTATCCTCACCCCAACAAACAACAACATACAATAACTTGATTTTCTCAGGCTTTTTTGTTTGGGGTTTTTTCTTCTCTTCTGAAGGACTTACAGTTTACTCCAGCTGTCACTACTTTTTAATACAGAACTTTGGCATTTTGCTCATATGCTGGATCTCAATTAAATGAGATCCAGCATATTTTTTTTCTTTAGCTTCTAAAAACTACATCCCCTCTCTCTTTTTCCTCCCCTCAAAAAAACCCAAAGAGAATCTAACTAGTTTAACTAGGAAACAACCCAACCAGGATATACATACACCTGCAAACACCCAAAGGAAACAAAATATGATATGTGAGCACATTTTTATTTTTCCCCCTAGAGGCAGGTGTTACTTGTAACAATACTAGTTATTAAGCTCTTCAAAATACAGCTGTGATTAATAAGACATTTAAATATTTTATCTCAAATGCAGGCTTGGAAATTTCCAGGATATCCTCCCAAGCGTCCTGCTCTGCCTCTAAGGGTTGCAAGGAAAAGTCAAACACTGCTTGATAAAAAGATATCCAGTGACACCCTGCTGAACCAGTACAGGTTTGTTGTTTTACCACAGTCATGATTATCTGAGATTGCCTTGTTTTGAGCTTTAGTCACCTTTTGAGAATGCTCCAGAAAGATAAATATGCTCAATATGAGGAACCTGCCTGTTCCTGTCACCTTGCAGCAGAACCCATTTCTTACCAAATTCACAACAGGAACATCCTGCAGCTACCCCAGGGTTGATTCCTCACCCAGGTTTACAAGACAAGTCCCAAAATCTAACAATTCTGGCATATGTAAAGTTAAAACTAATTGGATTTGTTAAGGAATGGAAAATAAAGGCAATATATTATGACAATAGAGTCAAACACTGGATTAGAGGGTACCCTGGGGAGAAAAACCAAGACACTCTTGCTGGCATTTTCCTGCCTTTTAAATACCAGCACAATGACTGTCTCTGCTGCTGTATCTTATCTATGGCTTCTGAATCAACCTGAACACCTTAATAAACCTGTGCAAGCCTGGCAAGTGTAAAGTTTGAGTGTTCATATCAATGAATATGATAAAAAAGGTTTGTATGGCCACAGCCAATTAACATCTGCATATCAAAATAAAACCTGACTGATACCACCATTTATTTTTTGCAAGAGTCAGTGAAAGCTTCTCCAGTACCACAAACCGTGACTAAGAGCTGGACAACAAACCCTTACTTCCGAATTATACATACTCATACGTGAGAGACTGGAAACACGTTTCTTTCTTTTAATAATCACAGAATGAAAGTGATTATCTGTCTCTTTTAGAGTCTAAATGCAGGTGTATTTGTGCAAATCCTCAATCACACACCACTTTTGCCCCGCTGTGTTTGAAGAATAAGTACTGTTCCAGAGGACACTAACAACTAACTGACACCACCCCAATCAACACAGCAGCAACCACCACCATGTGGTCAAACAAGGATTTCATAGTATTCTAGTCTAAATCTAAAGACTGGCAGTGGCTTTGGAAATCCTACTTCTGCTTTAAAGAACTCCATGGTCAGGATAAAGGGAACACTGCTCACCATACTGAAATGGCATTTAATATCCACCTGATTTTCAAAGTAACTGTACCCAGAGTCAAGCAGTAAAACACGCACCACACACCACGAGAGGCCTGCCCAGAGGTGGGATGCTGTCCTCAGCCTAACCTAATGCAGCTACACCACCCAAACACAGAAACTAAGAGTTCCATGAGTGCCCAGGAAAATGCCAACACTGTTTCAGAAGATCTGTCACCTGGGCTGGGCTCTGAGGCACTTACTGCAGGCAGACACTGCTTAGCAAGGGCTGAGGACTGCTTTCAGCATCCCATGCAGGGTTTGCGGACACCTATGGATAAACTCATTTGAATGTGACTATTAAGGAGGACAGTTATGGCATCACAGGATGGTTTGGGTGGGAAAGGACCCTAAAGGCCATGTCTTTCCAACAGGCAGGGATGCCATTCACTACAGCAGATTGGTCAGGGCCCATCCACCCTGGCCTAAGTTGGTTCTCCTGCACAGAAAAGGTAACAGTGAGGAACAGAAGCCCAGCCCACCCTGGGCAGCCACGAAACACTCACTGCACTTGTGGCCCAGTTTTGGTTATTCTGCATGTGGACATCCCAAGGACGCAGAGTGGCAAGAGGAATATTGGTGCACCCTACACATTTCAGATGTTGTAAAACATAGATATAACAGAAAAAGCAAAGGGGAATGGCTTCAAACTGACAAAGAGGAGGTTTAGGTTGGATATAAGGAAAAATATCTCAGGTCTTGAGGCCCTGGATCAGGTTGCCCAGAGAAGCTGTGGCTGCCCCTGGATCCCTAGAAGTGTCCAAGGCCAGGCTGGACAGGGCTTGGAGCAACCTGGGCTAGGGAAAGGTGTCCCCAGGGCAGGGGGAGGTCCTGGATGAGCTTTAAGGTCCCTTCCAACCCAAACCATTTTGTGACATTATGAACTTACTGTCACTAACAACAGCTATATTTGTCAGTAAAACAAAAACACTATTTTGAGACAGGTCCTTAGCACATTTACAATCATCTGCCCAACAAGACATGAAACCAATATACACAATCAAAACCAACATGCTAGAAAATCTCTTCAAAACTCAAGACATGCTGCTGGATCTCTTTTCATCATGGAGCAGCTCCACATCAATCTGATTCAATGCAACCACTGAACATAAAAGCATCAGAAGTCCATGATGTATTAAGCTCACCTCCAGATGAGGTTTTTAAACAACCTGGGAATACCTGCTTGGATATTTCTATCATTAGAAGGAGGTTTTGGTTTTATGGTTTTAAAAGCCACAGAGCACCATTCTCTCGCCTGGATGAGCACAAGGACAGACAGTACCAGGGAAGTTCATTTGTCCATGATGATACCTACTATGAAGACATTCCTTACCAACACTATTACTCTCTATGCATACAATGGGTTCAAATAGATATACCTCTAGTTCATAAAAATTCACCTAAAGAATTACTTCACTCAAAAAATCCTTAGTTTTCAGAAATTCACTGGCAGAGGAAAGGTGGTTTATCCCCCATCTTAGGTTTCTGGAGGGGGTTTACACAGGTTGTTTCTCTCCTGATGAATACTCATTTCCAGCAGTTCCTGCACATGGATGAAACCCCTGTTTAGTGGACAATAGAAATTACTGGACCATCTCAGTGCTCCTTTTACACCAACTCTCTGCATTTCAGGGGCAGCTGAATGAGAAACAGCCCTTTCACCAAGGAATGATTTAACGCCAATAAACCACAGCAACAAACGACTCCCAATCCCTCTCATCTGGTTCCTACCAGGCCATTAACACCACAGCACGGCAAACTGCTCCTTCAACCACTGACATCACCCCCTCCAATACGTTAAAAAAAAAAAGGAAGAAAAACCAAAACACACAGGGAAAAGGACAAAAACCACACTCCAACAGCAGGCCCTTTCCCCCGGCCCCCACGGGCACGCCGGGTCTCGGTGCCCCCCGAGGGCTCCCCC
>VWZF01005393.1:330030-349355 GCA_013396755.1 Sclerurus mexicanus | reverse complement strand
CCATCGATGCCCCTCTGCCCCTGTGCGGGCAGCGCAGGATTCGGGGTGTTGAGTCAAGTGATTGGGTAAAACGAGAAAAACTGGAGAGCGGACTGGGCGAGGGAAGATGTAAACAGAGGGCGAGGAGGATGCGCTGTTGTGTTGGGCGTACCTGGGAATGGTAGAGCTGCGGGTTGTGCTCAGCCTGTTACGAGTCGGATCTCCAAACTGGATTTATTTGGAGGGCTTCATCGAGTTGCACTGAACTGCCCCTTAGGTTTCCCTTTTATCGTGAAAAGGGTGTGTGGGGGGGGGAAGGTAATTTTAACAAGCCGACAGTGTTTTTCCCCAAAGTGTGCTTCCAGTTGTCTTTGTGAGTCCTGATGGAAGGATTGAAAAGTGGCTGGTGTAAACTCTCTCGTGTTGTTGTGTGAGCATCGGGGGATATGCAGTGCCCCTGCCAAAGTAGAAAACACACTCGGTATCCTGAAAATTCTTTATATTGTTTGCTTAACTGGAGGAGGATAGAAACCGGGGTCCTAAAGAAAGGGTAAAGGAGAGTGCCCACACAGGGGCACTCACCATTCCTTGTCCTCTTCTCTCTCCCTGAGTCTAGAGAGACTGAAGAACTGAGTTTCTGAAAGGTGTTTTTTCTCTTGGTAAGGTGAAAGTTATGGCTTAGAGTGTGGTTATTGTTTATATATAATATGCATTGTGTGTGTGTATTGTGTATGGATTTATGTATTCAAAAGCCTCAGAAAGAAAGAATGCAAGAGCAGTGTACTGACATGAAGACAGAAAGGTGTGGAGCACAGTAAAACTGGATCCAGAGCACGGTGACATAATGACAGTTGGGCTTGGGAGGGAAACCTGAAAAGCAAGAATTACACTGTGAGCACCCCGGGGATTTCAGCAAAGTGATTCAAAGGGGTGTGGGGGGGATTATGGTGTCAAAACAGTTTCGTTTTCCTTTTTCTTGAATAGCAAAATGGAGAAGTTGTGCAAATGTCAGGCACTTGAGAAGATGCGAGGGAAGAAATAGCAAAGTCAAGGGTGCACTGGAAACGGTGCAGAAAGGAAAGGGTGTGAATTTTAGAAGCACCAGAACATGCCCACAGCCCTGATGTTGGGTGGGCACCCTCCTGGGCTGCAGAGCTGGGTGATAAGGGAGAAGTGTGAACAGGAGAGGATGGTATGGGGGGGAAGATAAGGAGTTCAGTTTTCTAGTTATTGGAGCCCTGGTGTGTTACTTGTCACTGGAACTCTGTGTGAGCACCAAAGGCAGAGGTGAAGTGGCAGAGTGCAGGAAGCACTGTTTTAATAATGAGTCTTTAGCAATTACTGGGGCCGTGGAAGCAATTGAAACTGTTGTGAGAAACAACATAGCTCTGGCTGTGAGTGGTTGATGACAGTTTGAGGTGTTTAGTAGACTCCAGAGTATGTTTGGTCTTACTGATTTCCGCTGCACGTGGGCAACAGCCTGAGTTTTGTAGGACAAAAATATTATCTCTGTTTTATCACTCCATACTGGGTTAGAGAGATCCCACTGTGAATTTTGCTTATAAGAAATAATTTTCTGTATTATTACGTGTAGAGCAGATCTTTAACTGCGGGTAGGTGACACTGTGGGCATGAAATGCAAACTGGATATTTTGGTATCATGGAAGTCTTGGTGTCATGGAAGAATGGTTTGGAATTCTGGTGTGAAGGATGGAGGCTTTGCTGCTTCCAGCTGGCTGTTGGAAGAGAAGCTCACACCCTCCTGTTGGTTGGTGGAAGTTCTGGGATCATCCCCTGTCTCTCCTGGGATAGACACAAAACATTTATCATGAGAGTACCAGGGAAAAAAAGAAAGCAGAAAGATACCCCTTTGTCATTGCTGATAATTGTTTTGGCATTAATTCTCTAGCAATAAAATTCTCTGTACTAAAGAGCTTCCGGAGCAAAGGTTCATGTTGGAAGGTACAAATCCAGTTGAGTTTGAGCGCAAAGTTACAAAGGTGAGTGAAGGGTGGTTTTCAAGAAGAGGGGAATATTGTCTTAGAAAGACATTCTTGCTCAGGTTACAAGATTGCTGAAGACATGCTCTTGATACTTGGAGGAGTTGGCTGAGTGGCTTCAATTTTAATCCTTGAGCTCAGAAGAAGACTTGTCAGTTTTGATGCTTTTGCTGATTTCTGCTGAGACACAATGTCTGAAGAGAGAACTGTGCTGTGCCGGATCTGATAGTGGTGTCTAAACAGGAGCAGGGCATGCACTACAGTCCCTTGGTGATAAGCAGATCATATCTGGTTCTCTTGGGCCTAAAATCTGAGGCTGCTCTATCATTCTTTTTCTCACAAGTGGATGATGTCCCTCTCTGTGCTCCTCAGCCCCATAAAGGCTGGTTTGACTCTCTAATATATTTTATTGCTATTGAGGGGTTGTTACACTGACAGAAACTCATTAGTTGCAGCTTGTTTTCTGTTAAGTGCATGGTTGAAGTCCTCATTACCACTTGGCTTCCTCCCTTGTTTGCTTTCCATTTGGAATGTGTTAGATTTAATATCCACAGTTAAAACTGCCAGACAAAGTACTTCCAATAAGCTGATTGAATGTTTGTGTTCCTGAAATAAAGCTACTCCTAGGGAGAAAGCGTGGTTTAGTATTTAGAACACAAAGCTAGACCTCTGTTACAACTTAAACGTTTAAATGATGCTGGATATTTTGGTAGCTCACGGTGAGGAAATGCAGCTTTTATCTTCATGCTGTCTATAAATTCTGCTTCTCCTTCAGCACTTTGCCCTCAAGGCATCTGAACATGGTTCAGTGGCGCTAGAACCGAAGTTCCTATTTTTTTTGGTCCTGCTTAAAACCGTAGGAGTTTAAAATACCTATTTTCACAGAGGGGAAGGCGTAATTGTGTTTTCTTTTTCTTTTCTTGTCTGTTTATTTCTTGTGTGTTTGTTGTGCCCCAGGAAAGTAAAGGATACAGAGCTTTGGCAGCCCGGCTCGGGTATTTCCTGCAGACAGCTTGTGTCGTGGTGGAATTTTGGTGTTGTTCTGTGCGAGCCTGACTTGTGAAGTGCAGGAGATAGAGTGTGACGGGGAGATGAGTCTCCCTGCAGAGTTTGTCTGGAGACATGAGTGGGTGCAGTGAAGAAGAAACAGGAGGTTGCTGTTGACAGTTGAAATCAACTGATAACTGGAGTTGGGTTTTCCGCGGGTGCTGAAGTGGGGAGGGGGGTGGCTTGGCTGATCTCTCTGAATGGGAATGTTTTCTCCATGGAGTTTTGGATGAAGATGAGCTTTAGTAGATGTAAAAATAGAAAAGGCATGAAGGGGAACTTTGGAACGAACAGAAATGTGTAATAGGAAGTTAATGTAAGTGGTTTGAGGGCAAAGCAGTTGAGAAAGAAGGAGGTTTCCCTAACCACGCATAGCTGACACCACTGTAGGGATGTTATTGCTCTGGGTTCAAGGGGGATCTCCTGCAGGAGGTGGATGTTGGGTTAAGGAGAGCATCTCTAAATAGTCTGCATTATTCAGTCCTCTCAAAGGAAGTGTGGGTAAAACAGTTGAGGTGATACTCAGCCTAAAATGTTGTTGTTCAGCTAAAAAAGTAAAATAATATTTTATTTCCTTCCAAGGGGATCAGAAATGTCCAGAAATTGATTGCCAGTCAAATGCCCAGACAAAATAATGGAATTTTTGACATTTCTACTTCTTCAGACAGGGAAAGGAACAGTAGGTCTCAACAAAGCACTCGGATCGATCGTGTTCTTCTGGTGATGCTTGAAATATTAAGCCAGAGGAGACAGTTGTTTGAATCCTGTCGTGGTGGTTTGGTGCTGGTTTTTTCCATATAGATGTGTCAATTTAAGCTGTAGCTGAAGGTGATGTTCAGAGAGCAGGGGTGACCCGGGGGCACTGGTGGGCCTGGCCGTGCTGTAGTTAAGCTCTGGTCGTGTTATAACATTACACAAGCCTCTGACACACCCTTCATCCTGACCTTCAAGACATTCCCAGCTCCACAGAATTGGAAACATGTATTTTTGGGCCTTTTTCCCTCGCTGCAGCAGAGTGGCCCAAGACCATGACGGGCCTGCCGAGCACGTCGGGGACAACGGCCAGCGTGGTGATCATCCGTGGCTCCAAGATGTACGTGGCTCACGTGGGGGACTCGGGGGTGGTGCTGGGAGTCCAGGATGACCCCAAGGACGACTTTGTGAGAGCTGTGGAGGTGACACAGGATCACAAGCCAGAACTTCCCAAAGAAAGGGAGAGAATTGAAGGCCTTGGGGGCAGGTAAGTGTGTCTGCTGTGACTTGAGCTTGCTTGTTTTGGGGGGGATCGTGCAGCAGTTTGTGTTCACCAAGAGCTTTGAAAGTGGAGATGGTGATATTTGGCCTATTTTTCACTAAATTCTGAGGATTCTGCGAGTTGGGAAAATTGCCTTTCCATGCAGGTAAAATGATTCAAGGTCTGGAATACCCAGTTGGCCAGATTTTGACACAAACCCCTGCAATTTCTCAGGCGTTCTGCATTGTTCCTGAAACGACAATGGCAGCTGTTGAGTAGGCTCCTCAAAGCTTCTCGTTAGGGAACACAAAAGAAAACGTTTGATTTGAAACAAAATCCCGCATTTGCTGTGCTCAGATAGACTCTGGAAACGTTAGAATGCTGCGGTTTAGCTTGCACACGAGTCGTTTCTTCCCTGGCAGGGGTTGGAACACCCGAGCTGGCGTGGGTGCGTGTTCCTGAGAGCGAGGGGGAAGCAGGCAGGGCTGTCAGGTGGCACAAATGTTTGGAGACAAACCTCAGGGCTCGGGCTTGGCAGAGCTTCACAGGAGCTCTGCGATCCCTCGGCCTGCCGTGCCGCACCAGATGGATGGGCACGGTTTCCTTCTCTGAGCAGGGCTCACTGAAGGTCTTCCTGTTGACATCATTCATCTGAGAACCCTGTCAGCCCATTAACCTTGAGACATTTGTCTCTGGCAGCTGGGAGCTGATCAGGTGGCTCTGCAGAAGGGGCAGCCTGCAGTTTCCCTTGGTTAGTACCTTTATAGGTTTCCAAGTTATGTATCGCAGAGGTTGAAAGTCTCTGAAGCCTCAGAGAAGCATTCCCTGAAACTTTGTGTTTACAGCAATGGTTAATTTGATTTTGGGTTTTTTTTCCACTCTTTTATTTTTACTGGGGCTCCTTCTTGTTTTCCCAGGCTGGCTGTGAGGCATATGGTAGGAGTGAGGTGGAACTGTGCAGCTGTGCTTGGTAATGTCTTCTCTTTCATGAGAGCAGGCTGGGAACAGTTAAGGAGAGAGCATAATTGAGTCTTCCATTAAAATGATATTTTCCTAGTAACAGTCCGAGTGTGGGATGAGGCTTTCTTTCCAATAATGACTGAAGTGAGCTTTGTGTGGTCATTAGTTGTACAAGTGGATGAGATCAATTTTTAGGATGTGATGTTTGACTTTGCCGTGCTGTGGATGGAGCTCAACATGCCCTTGTTGTTAAGGCCTTTGAAGTCTCAGGAAGTGCATTTTGAATAGCTTCAGTATGAAGAATCTTGAGGCTGTTCCAGAGCTGCGCAGTTTCTAATTACCAATGGCTGTTTCTTGGATGAAAGGAACTTGAAAGTATCTAGTTAAGAAATAAACTTGTTTGGGACCAAGCTTTGCTAGTTCCTGGTTTCATTAGCTCTTATTCCTGGATGGTTCATAGACTATTCTTTCTTCCCTGCCTGCTACATCTGCCCCAGTAATTTGCTCTGTATTGCTTTGACCCTTCAGTGCCATCTGGGAGAGCCAAAGCAGCGCTCAGTGCCTCAGAGCAGGTGTTCACATGCAAATGCAGAGCTGTTTCCTCCTGTCTCCTGCCTCCAGCAGACAGCGGGGAGGAACAGTTCCTCTCTGTGTCTGCCTTGGTGCACCAGGAAGGGAATCCCTGCAGCAGGCTGCTCCTTTCTCCACTGGGGGAGGTGGAGAAGACTGAAGGAGGCACTACATGGTGTTTCCACCCCAGTGAGATGATGTTGATGGCCCTCATTTGGGGCAAGCAAAGTCAGTTCTGTTCTTTCCCTGACAGATTAAAGAGATGCTCTTGCATCCGTTGCAACCAGCCAGAATTTCTTCCAGTTCTTCATCCCCCTGCTTTTTATTTTCTTCTGCCCTTCGTGTCTCACTTGTCCCTTTGGCTTAATATGCAGTGAAACTCCCCAAGCCATACGGTGTGTTTTGAAATAATTGTGCCGTGGCCCGCCCTGCGGGCATTGCTGTTTTTTGTCTCCACATCTGCATATTTAACTGGTTCTGTCTCACTGAAACCAACTTCCCAGCTCTCATTCCCATTCCAGTTTAACCTCTGCCTCTTCCTCGTGGTTTTAGTGTGATCAACAAGTCTGGTGTGAACCGGGTGGTGTGGAAGAGGCCTCGGCTGACCCACAATGGCCCCGTGCGCCGCAGCACCATCATCGACCAGATCCCCTTCCTGGCCGTGGCCAGAGCCCTGGGTAAGTTCCCGGCTGGTTTAAGGCATTGGCTCACCTGCCTTCTGAAGGTCTGGGCCTCTGTGGATGGATTTTTAATACAATGGATTTATTTTTTTAAAATAAAGCTGCAAAAGGTGGCTTTGGTGAGAGAAGAACTCGCCTCACAGCTTGCAGGGCTTTCAGTGTCGGTCTTGCAAGGGTGGGAGTTGATTTCTGGTGCAGGTGAATCTCCTTTCCTGTTCTGATTGTCAGAAGTGTCCTTCTGCCCTAAAATAAGCATTTGTGGTATGCACAGTGGCTGTATTGGGGTATTTAATGTTTAGTTTATTTTAGCCCCATAACAAGTCAGAAATATTTGGGCTTCCTACTGTCTCTGAAGTATCTGAAAGCTGCTTTTGCTGGATACAGCAGGTTTCTGTGTCTTCTAATGAAATATTCTAAGCTGTGGCAGAGTATTCTGCATTTTCAAGGCTACTTCTGCTGACTTGGCCATGAAAACATCTCTTTTTATATTAGTTTTCCTCCTAGTTCACCTCAGGATTTGCTCTCTGATCAGCAGGGTGGAATCGTGTGAGTCTCCTGACACCCATAATTTCATGGTAGATGTCTGTTTTTTATGCCTGTCCCCAAAACAGGTATGAGGGAACTCAAAATATTTGAATTTCCCTGTGTTAGTGAAGGCTGGGAGTGTCCCAAATGCTTTTGGAAGATGCTGTACCAAGTAGGGGAGGTAGAGAGAAGCTACAGGCTGGGCTCTGAGGATCTTATGATATGACTTGAAACAAGAACCAAATGTAGAAGAGAGTAGACAACCAGGGTGATTAATGGCTGGGCTTTGGAGGTTCCTGCAAGTGCAGCTTAAACTCATTGTGGTTTTCCTCAGCTGGTGTTTAAGTTCTATCCCCAGCTGTCCCCCACTTCCCAGGTCACGGCGTGGTGGCAGAAATGGGGCTTTTAAAGGGCTCTTTAAATCATGTGGGATCTCTCTTGTTGGTAAATTAGTTCAGCTCTAAATCTAGTAAATATTTTATAGACCTTTTTTCCCTCCTCCTCCCCTTTTCTTGGGAACTAATGTGGAGCCAAGACCTGCAGCTGTGAGTGGGTTCTGTGGGGAGGGATTGCCTTGAAGGGCTGGAGCTGTTTGGGGGTGTTTAAAGAATGTTAAAGCCTGACCCAAGAACCCCTTAGTTAAACCAGTCAGTCATGTGGGAACATGAACTATCCTTTCCCTGGTTTTTGGGTAGAACTGTAATAGACTCACCCCTGTATTTTAGGTGGGGCAGCCTCTACCATACAGGTTTGATTTTCCCTAAGAACAGGAGTTTCCTGCTGCCCCCTAAAAGGACTGGTGTGCTGGAACAGGGAATCAATGTATAGCTACAGGAATGTTGGCTCTGACAGGCACAGGGAAGCTGTGCTTCTGGGGCACTTTGCTGTTTGCTGTTCCTTCAGCTTTGTCCCCATCCCTCAGCCTGAAGTGTCCTTAATAACTCCTGGGCTGGGTGATGGGACGCTGGTCCCATTCTTCCTCAGGAGGAGTGAAACCCCACCCCAGCTCAGCCTGAATGGTTTCCACTGGTTCCCGTCCCTGTCCTTGCAGGGATTTGCCTCGCTCCCCTCAGCACTGCTTCACTGGCACTGGGGAAAAAATGGAGTTCTGCAAGTCTTCTCTTTGTACTAACAGACCTTTTAGATAAAACTTCGCTTAAAAAAGCTCTGGGATTAATCAAACTGGGTTTTTGTTTTGGACAGACTTATAAAAGTTAACTTTTCTTTCCTCTATTAAACCCAAAAGCTGTTTTTGTATGGAAAACAGCATCTTCTGAAACAGAAACGAAAGACTTAAGTGATTTCTGGACATGCTTTTGCTATAAGAAGGCTTTGGGCTTAATCCAGTCCACTTACATGATGGGTGTTTTTGTTTGTAGCTTTAATTATTTCCCTGGCAGCAGCTGAGTTACAAGTAGGCTTTTTGTTGTATTTTAAAAGGGAGCAGCACATAAGAGAGACTGCATAGTTTGATGTAGACAGTTAAATTAGAGTCCTGCTCCTTTAGGATCTGATTTCAAACATGTTTCAGTTCATAAGATGCAATATCATTTTAGTGTAAATCTCCGTATGTTATTCTGGTTTGAGTCAGCACTAAGGAACAGGTATTTTTTTCCAGAGGATACAGAATTAATAGCATTAATAACATTTTTTTCCTTTGGAAAAGAAATAACGCAAACCTCACGCTGAAAGAAATATCCCCAGTGTGTAAGCTTTTAGAGAAGGAGATCGTTAAGAGTTCTGTAAATGTTTGGGTTTTAATTCAGAACAAAAATAGTCTGGGGCTCAGAGCCTGGCATTCCAGTGCTGTAACAGTAGCCTTTGGCACATCCCAGTGTCACGGGATCTCCGCTTCCCGGGCTGCCAAAGGGTCACTCGCCTGTCTACTCGCTTTGGAACACAACTAAAGGTTTCAGAGCGCTTTGAGATGCTTAGGGAAAAGTGCACTGTGCTTGCTGGCTTGCTTCCCTCTGCCTTCTCTCCTCCCCGGGGCTGGGGCAGAGCCTGCCACGGGGAGCAGCTCCAGGTTAGTCAGTGCCCGGCGCTGTGGGTGCCCGGCTCTCCAGCTGGGCAGGGAGGAGGCACAGCTGACGCTGGCATTCCATCTGGGCAGCAGCTCCGGAGAGCTCTGGCTCAGGCCGTGCTGCCCTGCCCTTTAGGGGAAGAATAAACAACAAGTGAGGGGCCTGTGAGAAGCGCTCCCGGGGCAGCTCTGTTCTGCCGAGGATTCCGTGGGTTTATGGAGCAGCCTGATGATACGTTAACACCAAAACCAATTTTCCCTGTTCCTCGAGGCACTCACAAGTGCTGGTTGTTTCCTTCTAGGCCGAGGAGGGAAGAATCCAGGTTTCCCCGTGTGCCTCAGGCTTCAAATATCTTTGTGGGATTTTTGCTGGGTTAAAGAACAAAAGCCTTATTTTCTCTCGGTTTGTGACTCCTGGAGTTCTTCTGAGCTTCCAGTGGCTCCTGACTGGTCAGTTAATTCCCAATTGGGCTTTAATGCTCTTCCATCCTACAGTGCTGGGCATAAGTTATTGTGTATTTCCTCCTTATAACCACTGATAATCCCAGTTATCCCTGCAAGGAGCCTTCTTCCTCTTGGAGAAGATCCCCTGAAATCAGTATGGTGGTTACTTGGCAGTTTGCTCAGGAAGAGCAGCAGATGGACACGATGACATGTTCATACATGGACCCAAATTAAATACCATCAGGTTATTTTTATCACCCAGCCCAGTATTTCTAATTAGAAAACTGATTCAGCTAATAACATTTGTCATTTCTTGTAAATGACAAGTGAGTGTGAAAACAAACCAGCAAATAAAAGCACATGCACGTTGGAAATGGATGCTGCCACAGTTCCAAGACGTGGCTGTGTGATCCCAAGCTCTTGTTTACTTTCCCTGCTGTGTCCGTGACAGGTTGATGTGCGGAACTCAGAGCGCACGGAGACTTTCCCGTGGCAATTCACATCCCGCAATTGCAGTGCCGGAGCCCAGCTCTTGTGTTACAGTATTTATTTTGATCTCCTTGCCAGCTGGCTTTGTTGGGGTCTGCGAGCGCACCTCTGTATGAGCAGGCTTGGCTTTTAATTAGCGCTCATTAGCAGCGTGTGCTTGTGGGGCTCTGCTGCGGCCGAGAGCAGGGGCTTTAATGAGCAGCACCGGCCCTGCCCGCTGCAGTGGAGTGCAGCAATTGAGGTGAAGTGTTCCCTTTCCTCCTTCTGCAAGAGTCTTTTCAACCGGTTGATAGCTTAAGGCAAAGCTAATGGAGGGAAGCAGGAAGACAGAAAGCTTATTTATTATCTTTAAAGGGGTGGTGATGGATGTGGAAGAAGCTACTGGCTTTGTGAGGCCAGCAAAAAGCAAAGAGCCTGGCAAGACCTTACCCTTGAGTTGGAGTCCTTGAGCTTCTGTTTGCTGTTCAACTCTGACATTTGAATTAATTTCCGCTTTTAGAGCGGTGTGTTCTGCAGAGAGAAATGCAGCCAGTGCTTGCAATTAATAATGTTACTTTTTGTTGCTTATTACTATAGGAAGTTGTTTATGAACATGGAGATAAACAAGAGGAGGTGCCAGCACAAAATTCTTGCTATTCTTGATTTAAAGGCCCAACCTTAGAAAAGGGTTTTAATATTTTCAAGTATATTGGACAACTGAAATTGAAATAAATTGATCTAGAAATGCAGTTTTCTGATGGGAGTGGGTTTTACTTGCAGATGGTTTGGAGGGAGCACTGGAACCAGGGGATGTTTTGACTCTGTTGTTCAGCTTCATTGCTGGTGAGGTGACCCCAAACCCATTCACACAGTGAGGGAGGTTTGAAAATAGAAGGGTTCCCTGCGTGAGGCTGTCCTGGGGAGAGGCTCAGGCTCTCACTCCCTGCTGTCCTGCTGGAACTCAGCACTGCTCCTGTTCCTGTGGCCTCTCTCCAGCTCTGGGTTCAGCTGCAGGGAGGCCCCAGCACAGCCCTGCCTGGCTCTGCAGTGATGCTCCTGCTGCAGAGGGAAGAGGAGTGGCAAGGAGGATTGAGCAGGGGAAAAGCTCAGTCTCCTCCTTTCCCCTCTGCCTTTGTTCCCTGCCTGTGGCACCTGCACACACAAATATTTTCAGGTTTGGTGTGGGATCAGCCTTACTCGTGTTAAGGAGAACTGTATCCATTCAGGTAGGCTTTACTTTGGGTAGTGATTGAGGTTTCACGGTTTTCAGGGTGTTACTGTTATATTTCCCCTTTTCCCATAAACTAGTTTTAAGAGAAGAGAAGATCTCTTAAAAACATAGGTCTGAGTATGGTTTAATCTAAATTGTTACATTAAGTATGGTTGGAAGGTGACTGCAGCAGAACGGTGTGCTGGAATTACTCTGTGTTGCTGCTGCTGCTGGTTTTCCTGGGAACATTTTTCTGTGTTTTCCAAGATGGAAAATTTGCATCTGGAGCGTAACAATTCCAACCCATTTTCTGCTTTGCCAGGTGATCTCTGGAGCTACGACTTCTACAGTGGTGAATTTGTGGTGTCTCCTGAGCCCGACACGAGCGTGCACACCATCGACCCCCAGAAGCACAAGTACATCATCCTGGGCAGTGACGGGCTGTGGAACATGATCCCACCTCAGGATGCCATCTCCATGTGCCAGGATCACGAGGAGAAGAAGTACTTCATGGTGAGAGCAGTGCCCATAAGACACTGGGGGAATTTAATCTCTTTTTACCTTTAAAAATTGCTCAGGCTGGTGTAGATTAGAACTATCTGACAAAAGGGGTTGTTATTGAGGCACATTCATAGTTTTGCCCCAAAATAAAGTTGTTAG
Organism: Sclerurus mexicanus; assembly: GCA_013396755.1. NCBI lineage: Eukaryota > Metazoa > Chordata > Aves > Passeriformes > Furnariidae > Sclerurus > Sclerurus mexicanus. Next base: position 337,555 of record VWZF01005393.1, on the reverse strand, counting down.
AATGTGGGTGATGTTAAGTACCATGTATGTTAACACTGTTGAATCTATTACTACTTACTATTATTTGGTTGTCATTTGGGGGAGGTGTGACAACCAGGATGGTATCTCTTGAGTAATAAAGGACATAAAATGTGTTTCTTCCCTAAGGAAGCTTTACAAAATACTGCCTGAAAATTAAATTGATGTCGAATTAGGGCTCATGTCACAATGCAGACAGTTGTTTAGACTGAATTAAATTCTTCTCTGCTTGATTTTACAAAACAGTTAAACGTTTATACAGTGGAGCATCAGCAAGTAAATAGTCTGTAAACCTCTCTGAAAAGGCTGTTGGTCTGTCACAACCAAGCTGTTAATGGTTTCATGCTTTAAAGCACTTGCATACACACGGACTGGACTGCAGCCTGCTCTTAAAGCTCCATTCTATAAAGAGGGAAGATGTTCCAATCACCACCTCCTAATGGAGCTGCCTCAGCTCGGGACTTGGAGGAGTGCAGATCCCAGGCTGCGCTGCCTGAGCTGCACCCACGGTGTCCCCACGGTGTCCCCACGTGTCCCCGCAGGGCGAGCACCGGCAGTCGTGTGCCAAGATGCTGGTGAGCCGCGCCCTGGGCCGCTGGCGGCAGCGGATGCTGCGCGCCGACAACACGAGCGCCATCGTGATCTGCATCGCGCCGCTGCGCCAGGGCCAGGGCGCCTGGGAGCACGAGGAGGAGCTGTACCTCAACCTGGCCGAGGGGCCCTGCTACAGCAGCCCCGACCTCAACAGCATGACCCCCTCCCGCTGCTGCACGCCCCCCGTTAAGGTAGGGCACCTTAAACGCTCCCTGAAGGTGTGTCGGGGTGCCTTTTCCTCCCCGGGCAGGAGTTCCCTTCTGGGGGTGGGATGGGGAGGGTTGGAGGGAATGGTCGTTGCCAGGGATAAGGTTATACCTCATAGAAACCACTGACCTGTCAATTTTCATGTTGCTTTTTTTGATTTGGGTTTCGTAATGTTTTTCATGCTCAGTGGACCAGGCAGTTTGTGTGTCTAGAGAATATATGTCAGTTCTGGAATTAACAGCAACGGCCTGGCCACATCCTCAGTGTTCCCGCATGCAAAGCTTTGGAGAAGTGCACCAGCTTTTCCCAGTGTTTCTTAAAAGGCTTAGGAACACCAAAGGCAAAGTATTAAAGTATGAACTTCTCCGAATTGCTGCTGATTGCTTCTTAGGAGGTGGGGATCTCTGTTCCCTCCTTAGTGTGGAAGAAATGATTGCTGTAACTTCATGCACATGGTTTACACAGTTTGAAATGCACTGTTCCTTAAAAGCAGGTTTTCCTAGATGGTCCCCAAACCCCAAGGTAGCCTATGGAAAGGGGAATCAGAGGTTTAAAACAGAAAAAAACTCAACCCATCCTCTTAAAGGATAAGGCTGGGCTCCAGTTTCCCTCCTGCCTTGGCAGGCACTGGTGCAGCCCAGCTGGGAGTTGCGGTGGTGCTCATGGGTGTGTTCTGACCATGGGGTTTGGGTTTGGCTGGCTGTGGTGGTTGGTGGCCCTTTCATTTTCCTCTCTGAGGTGTCCCATGGGTTAATTGATTCCAACACACCTTGTAACGAACATTCCTTTCTCTATTGGGAGATCTTATTCTCCTCCTTTGTTTGATTTAATATTCTCTCTTGAAGCAAGGGACATTACAACATGAGGTCTTTCTTGAGGCTGAGGTTTTAACCATTAACATAAAGCAGAGGTGTTGAGAAGGGGTTTGGTTTTGTTGTTCTGTGGCTTTTTCCTCCCTCTAGGAACTGGAGCGTAGTTATGAGTGGATGTTTGTTTCAGTGATTACCAGCAGCTCCTGATTTCAGTCACTGTCCTTTGATGTTCTGCAGTATCTTTAGATAACTGTCCTTTGGGCAAAGCAAAAGAAATGAGAAATTAGGAAGGGAGTTTTGAACATTGCCTTGGGAGAAACAAGCTGCTAATAAAACAGCAAGCTCCGACTTTGTCTCCTTCCCTTCCATCCAGCAAAATCCATGAAAAATCCAAAACAGCTTAAAACCCAGGAAAATATTGAGGAAAAAAAAATACCTGAATTTGAAGTGCTCCTGACATTTTCAGTTGTGCGCAGTGGTTTGTGTGGGAAGTGTTACCAGTGACCATTTAGTAACCATTGAGCTGTGCTGACTGCAGAATATCCAGGAACCAGCAGTTCTGGATGAGGACTTGGGGAAAGTCTCTATTTTTTCATCCCCCCCTAAGTAGATTCAGTGAACTGGGAATCTGCATAAATGGGAGCAGGTGGTGAGAGAATCAGGAAATGCCTTTATTCCATGATCCTTTGGGATTCCAGTGACAAGGGCAGCATCCTAGGAGGGAAAAGCCCTATTTTGTTGGTCACAGAAAATTTGGCAGTAGGTAACAGCATCCATTTGCAAAACAATACATGAATGCTTGGCTGCATAAAGTTGCAGGTAAATGTATGATCTAATTTAGGCTGGTAATTAATTAATCTTCCTACAAAATTACTGTTCAATTGTGGTGCAAAGGGATCATCCCAGTTCCTGTGAAGGAAGCAGGGATGGCCCTGACTGCTGACAGCTGCTACCTGCCAAAACAATTAATTTGGAAATAGATGGAGCCCAAAGTTTCTCAATTAAACAGAAGTATTTCTTAATTGCTTATCCTTCTGGCAGCAATTACTAACACCAAATTAATTCCAGTATTCCTGAGGCCAGTGATAAAGATAGATTGGATTGCTGAGAAATTAAATGGTGATTCACGGTTTGTTTTTCCTGTTTTGTTACATCAGCGCTCCAGCAGTCCACTCTCTGCCTTCCTTTGGCTTCCTAAAGCCTTCTCCAGTCTCAGCTGTTTGCACCAGGAAGGAGATCTTGGAGATAAGAGCCACAGTGTGAGGTGTCATGCACAGTAAAAATGTAGAACTACGTTGTTGTTAGAGAGAGACTGTCAAAAATTCACCTGAGCAGCTGCAGTGGCATTGCCAGGGCTGCTCTGTGTGTGTCATCCAGCTGCCTCAGGGGCTCTGGAGGGCCTGAATTGAAGAATAACCTTTAAAACACCCTCCGTAAGGGTCTGCCCTCTTGTGTGGGTAAATGCAGTAAAAGAGAATTCCCTGATCCGCTTTGTCTACGTGTGGGGAGCAGCAGAGGAGTGGAGAGTCATTGTGCATGCTGGAAACAATTCTGATTATCTTTTCCTTTGGAGTGCATTTTACTAATCCTCAGCATTAGATTTTTGCCAAGTGCTGAGCAGTCCTGGAGCTCATCCTGATGGTGAACTGGAGTTCCTCTGGGTTGTGGCTTGAAAAGCATCTGTTATTCACCTGATGTGTTAGACTGACTGATGGAGCCGTGTGTGCATCTGAGTTTTCAACACTTTATTTTTTTTAAATAATAACTGTCACTTGCCGTACGCTGATGGTGTGCGGAGTAATGTGGCCTTGAAATTTGCTTTTGAAGGACTCGCTGAGTAACCAGGGATTTCTTCACAATTAAATCTTTAATAAGGTCATAATTCATATCTTCAGGGCACTGCATAAACACTAATTTTCATAATCCCCCCGCGGATGGGGAGAGCAAGTGTTGGCCCCATTTTCCTCTTGCTAGGACTGAGAATGAGGCAAAAACACTTCTCAGAGGCTGCAGAAGGGATGAGCAGCTGAAGGGAGGGTCAGAGTTTAGGAAGTCCCTGGTCCTCAGGCCATCATTAAACAGCTTCTGCCCAACAGACAGCGACTGTGCTTCCTGGGGTGGGGCTGGAGTGAAGCAGAGGCAGTAAAATGTTCCTTTGCAGAGCAAAGAGCAGCTGTTTTTAGAACAGCTCTGACACTGGCACCTTTCTGTGGGCAGTGGGGACACCTGCCATGACGAGCTTGTCCATCTCCTGATAACCTGGTCATGCAGTAACTGAGAACTCGGAATGTAACAGGGTCAGAAGCCCCTTCCTGCTGTTTGGCCACCTGATGGTGTGTGACATCTTCAGGGGGCAGTGCAGGTGCCTCTGGGAGCGTCTGAGGGAGGGAGGTCACGTCTGTGTGTTGGCCAACGCTGCTGCTGCAAATCCCGGGGCAGAGGCTGGAGGCACTCCCTGGGTTCACAGCAGGAGCCTGCAGATCCCTCAGTGTCCTACAGAGCAGCTTGGATCCCCGGTCTGATCTTCCGCCTCAGCAGGGAGAAAAGTTCTGGCCTGGGATTTTTCGGCCTCTGATGAGGTTCAGAGAGATGCTGTGACACAGTCTCCACCCCAGAGGACAGTGCCTGTCCCTGGAAGTGTCCTCCAAGGCCGGGTTGGACGCGGCTTGGAGCAACCTGGGCTGGTGGAAGGTGTCCCTGCCTGTGGCAGGGGGTGGTACAAGAGGATCTTTGAGGTCCCCTCCAACCCAAACCATTCCATGATTCTATATTTATGCCTAAACGTTGCCTTTTCTTTTCCCTCAGCTTCCCGAAGATGACCCGTGGCCACGCCTGAGCTCCGCCGAGCCCGTTCCTCCCCTGCTGCACAGCAACACGCTCACAGAGAAATACCCGGAGCTGCCAAACGAGATTGCCAGGAGCCCCGCTCCCCCCTCGGGAGGGACCCCGAAGGATTGCGGCCCCGCGGAGGAGAAGTGCGGCAAAGCTCTGGCCCTGAGGCTGCACGAGTCCTACAGCAACGGCGTGTCGGTCGGCCTCTCCCCTTCCAACTCCACCAACTCGGGCACGGACCAAAAAGGCTTCAGGGTGTCCCCTCCCGGCCAAAGCAAAGCCCAGGAGGCGGAGAGGACGCCCGGGGCGAACTTTAAAAGGACCCTGGAGGAGTCCAACTCGGGGCCGGCGGCGCTGAAGAAGCCGCGGCGGGGGCTGGCGCCGGCGCGCAGGACGCCCGCCAAGCTGGCCATGCGGCGCAGCCTGCGTGGCCAGAAGAAGCTCAGCCCCAGCCTCTTCCACCCGCCCAGGAAAGCCGTGTGCGTGTGCTGAGGGCAGGGCACGCGGGAGTTTCGAAGCTCTTCCCCTTTTATCTTTTTTTTTTTTTTTAAAAAGTAGAAACTTTTTTTGGTATCCGACAGCTTTATCCCCCAGCCTTGTACTTGCTTGTATTATAACTGTGAATTTTGTAGATGTGTAGGGTATAAGTCACTGTAAAATGTGTGTAAATTTGTATTCCTTCATATAAATGTAGTCTCTTTTCTTCCTTGTATAATTGTTACAGCGGGGGCTAAGCCTTGTTTTAAAAAAAAACAAAACACAAAAAGTAAAATAATCCTTTTTGTTAATTTACTAAAGTCATCAATTTGTATACGCTTCTTGTGAGGAGAATTTCACAACTTTTTAACTAAAGTAAATTATTAAACAGAATGGAAGATATGTATTTTCGTAGTCCGATATGTTCCACCTAAGGTGTGTCTTTTAGAGAATACACTAGCTCTATATTTTGGTTTTAAATTTTAGATTTCTCTACTCAGAAATGAAAAGTATGTGGAAGCAGAGATTTGAGTCTTGCTTTACCACACCTCCATGTCGATTTTATGTTAATTAAAATACTATGCAGTATCTTATTTAGTTGTATTTTTTGTAACAATAATCGTCAAAGTATTTAGCAAAAAAAGTGTGTTTTAAAACTCCCACCTCCCCGGAGCATCCAACAAAGCCATTCCCATCCCCTGTTCCAGATGATGGCATTTTATCCAGGCATAACTGCCCTATGGAGATGTGTTTTCTGGTATTCCAATACTGATGGTGCTGCTAATACCTTTCAACACAAGTTCTTAAATTATTTTATGACAGTTTTCATTGACTATGTGGACCATGTGTATGTTCACCTCAATAAAACACATGAAAATTTGATGGGGATGCTTTTCATTTTTTAATTTTATCTCAAGAGTAAGTTCTGTTAAACAGCAGAATGCAGATTTATTATTGCAAGAATAATACAAAAATAGATATTAATTAAAAATCTGAATACTCTCCCCTTTCCACTGTGACTTAGGGAACAAGACATCCCACGTGGGTTTGTCATGGAACTGATCTTGGCATTTTTAACTGGTCAATATTTAACTTTTTAAAATTCTGCTTTAATGGGGAAGTAAAAGGACAGTACTTTATTCCAAGGGCCAGGCTGGTTATTTATAGAATCCAGTTCCTTACTGCTGGAACAATAAAACACGGGTTGGAAGCAGGCCTGCCATCTATATATGTTACCATGGTTACAGAAATCCCAGGGGATTTGATTCCTGAAAATGTCTCATTCTCTTTCATCCGTGCTGGGAACGCAGCAGTGTTTTAGGAGATGAAAGCAACAGTCTGTCCAAATTGGATCCTGCAAGAATTCTGTGGGATGAAACTTGGTTAATAAAGTTCTGCAGTGTGTTGAAATTCTCCAGCAGGGTGGGGGAAGGATGTGGAGGCCACAGCAACTGTGTATGCTCACCTGGCAACAGCCTTTGCAACAAACAGGTAATAATTGTCCTCATTTTAACCCCTTGGCACTGAACCTTTTAAAGAGTGAGTGTAACACCTTGGTTAGATGGCTCTCAGTACTGCTGCTTATAGAGGGAACTAAGCAAAAGATAAGAAACTGTAGCAAATTTCCCAGCTTTTTTGCTCTATGTGGAAGCAGAATTTAAGTGTTCATTGAAGTTCTGCTGCATTTCCTCACACCAGTTCTAGACTTGGGTTTCTCCCCCTTTGGGTGTTTTTGCATTTTTAATAAACTGAACAAAACCTACATTTTTTGCTGTGAAAGGGGCTGAGCGATGGTCAGTAATAAACACCCAAAGCTCCCCTGCACTGCACATAAACTGTTGATGTAAACTGGCAGCAGTTTACTCCTGTGTATGCTTTGCTACCTGTTTATCATTTGCCTTCTCTGAAATTAAAGCTGAGACAGGGAGGTGTGGGGATTTACACCTAACACTTGAACACAGGCTCCTTTGGTAAAATCAGACCTGGGTTACACCTCCTTTTTGTCTCTCGAGAAACAACGCTCCAGTGTGTGCAAACCCACCAAGAGGTGCTCTGTGAATGTTTGCTGGGTTACTCTTCAGCAGAGGATTCATTCCTTTGGTGTGTACGTGCTGACGTGGCCACACAGCTGGGTGGGTTCCTGGGGCTGCTGAGGGAAACCTGACCCTGTGTGTGTCACCCTGAGGGGTCCGGACAGCGCTGGGCACCTGCAAACATAAATCACAGCCCGGCGTGCGCTGGAAGGGAACTTAAAGGTCACTCATGGGCAGAGACACCTTCCACCAGCCCAGGGTGCTCCCAGCCCTGTCCAACCTGGCCTTGGACACTCCCAGGGATCCAGGGGCAGCCACAGCTTCTCTGCCCACCCTGTGCCAGGGCCTGCCCACCCTCACAGGGAAGGATTCCTTCCCAACACCCCGTCTAAATCCACCCTCTGTCAGCGTGAATCCACTCCTTTATCCTGTCACTCCAGGCCCTTTCCCAAGCGCCTCTCCAGCTCTCTTGGAGCGCCCTTAGGCCGCGCGAGGGGCTCTGAGCTGTGCCCGGAGCCCTCTCCCTGCAGCACCGCTGTGCTGTGGGCAGCG